>VMDO01016834.1:6570-46677 GCA_007922755.1 Pedetes capensis | reverse complement strand
TAGAAAAATATTACCATAAAAAGACAAGCAAATGGAAGAGAAGTTGGGGGGGAGGTGAAAAGGGGGGAGAGGAAGCGCACAAGAGGGTAAGGGGGAACTTACATGTATAATGTACAACAAAATGCATATATGGAAATGTCACAATGAAAAGCATGTCAGAATGAATCACGTTAAGCTGTACGTTAAAAATTTCCAATAAAAAAAAAAGAACTGTGATGATCAGAGGTATGTAGTTGCACAATTTTTTTGCCCTAGTGCTGGGATAGAACCCAGGGCCTCATGCATGTTAGGCAAGCACTGTCCCACTGAGGTACATCCACTTCTAGCCCATGAATATTTTTTTGAAAGCACCTATATTTCATTACCTCTTGTATGAAACTAATTTGAAAAACTCTTAGGTATAATGTAAAGCTGTCATTTTCAGTGTATTACAACATTTATTATTATTATTATTATTATTATTATTATTATTATTATTATTATTATTTTGCGGTACTGGGGGTTGAACCCAGGGCCTCGTGCCTGAATGCTTTTCAAATGCTGGATCACTGAGCTGTGCCCCAGTCCATTTTTTTTTTTTTTTACTTTTTGAGACAGCATCTCGCTAAGTTACGCAGACTGCCTCTGGTCTGGAACTTGCGATCCTCCTGCCCCTGCCTCCTGAGCTGCTGGGATTACAGGCGTGCGCCACTGCATCCGGCAATGTATTGCAACATTTATGTATTGCTTCATTTATTGCTTCATAATAGCCAAAGTATATGCTGCTTAAAAATAGGATATATACTTTTTTGAAGTACTAGGGGGTTGAACCCAGGGCCTCATATTATGCAAAGCAAGTGCTACCACTGAGTTGTACCCCTAACCTCTTTTTAAATTTTTAATTTTAAGACAAGAGTCTCACTAAATTGTGCAGGCTGCCTCTGGCCTGGAACTCAGGATCTTCCTGCTTCAGCCCCCCAAGTTACTGGGATTAAAGATGTACACCCCGGTGCCTGGTTTACATTTTTATATATTTTAATGAAAGTTTGACTCACAGCAGTGCTCAGTAAATACATGTCCAGTGTAGACTAGGAATCCAATCCACACATGATTCTAATCCACATCTAAAACTGTTGAAAGGGTGCAGATTAGATTTGAGAATATACAGTATCTTCTTTCCTTCTTTCCTTCCTTTTTTCCTTCTTCTTTCCCTCTCTCTCTCTCTCTCTCTCTCTCTCTCTCTCTCTCTCTCTCTCTTCCTCTCTTCTGTTTCTTCTTCAGTTATTTTTTTAAGGCTAATAATTTTATATTCCAGGAAGACAGAGACAAGATTTCACAGTGTTACATGGTATCATAGTCTGTGCCTGTTATTTAGAATGCTTATAGAAACCACCTAATAGTCTTTTAAGAATTGCTAATTTTTTTTTCATTTATTAATTGTAAGATCAAAAATTTCTCTATGGAAGTCTAGAAATTGGTTTTCAAGAACTAAGCATTAAGGTATGAATAAATTAAGGGAAAGATATGTAATTAAAAATATACCAGCAACAACAAATGTGTGATACATGTGTATAGACTGGTAAGTACTAAGTCTAAGCTTGATTTATTTGGGGGTATGGTCTAGGCATTATGAATTCCTAGGAGTATAAGGGTCTAATTTTCTTAACAGTTTTTATTTATAAGTTTTGAAGAAGAATTCTATTAGTAATAACACAATATAATGTTGTGAAACTTATGTTTGTAGCTGAACTTGGTGATTATGATCTTGCTGAACACAGTCCTGAACTTGTTTCTGAGTTCAGATTTGTACCCATTCAGACTGAGGAGATGGAACTAGCTATTTTTGAGAAATGGAAAGAATACAGGTACTTGTCATTTGATCACATTTTTAAAATACCATCACAATAGTTATTTCATGTTCATTTTCTTCTGTTTCTTTGTTCATTTTATGTTACTTTAAATTTGCTGTATTGTAAATTTCAGAGGTCAGACACCAGCACAAGCTGAAACCAATTATCTGAATAAAGCCAAATGGCTAGAAATGTATGGGGTTGATATGCATGTGGTCAAGGTAAGCACTGTGTTGTTGTACCTTTTAAAAAATTGATTCCTTTGGGGCTTTAAGATAAGTGAATTTTGCAGTAGGGAGAAAGGCATGGAATTTGTATGGACTAGGACTGAATACTTTGGATATATGTTAAAAAAAGGTTAAGATGAAATATTGAAAGACTAGAATTTCATGGAGAGATTCATTATAAGAAAGAAGAGGAAACAACCACAGTTCCCAGGAAACATGCAGGTGCTTCCAAGCTCTTACTTAATTATTTTTAACTGTGAGGATTTTTTGGTTTATTTAGCTTTTAGACCATTTTATTTTGTCCGTGTTACTTCTTGCTGTCATATTACTGAAGCTCAGTACTCGAGGGCACTGTTAAAACTAAAAAATTCAGGAAGTGACTTTGAAAATATGTAACTTGAGAGAACTTTGATAAACTGTAGAACAGCTTGGGTGGTGATTTGGTTTATTTCTAACTTAACTGAGTTGGCAGCATTTTCCCAGGAAGGTAGTCATTTTCCAGACTTGGAATTTAAGTGGTAAATAGAATATGAGAAGAGTGTGAAAAGAGCATTCTTTGTAGTGGATGTATAACTACCCACTTTCGGTGAAGGCATACCTTAACAACTACAGGAGCCTCCCCCGTGCCATAAATGGTTTTGTTTCCCACAGTCTCATTTGCTTGTTGTCAACTAACATGCAAAAATACTAAATGGAATTTAATTTCTGTAACTTAGAGAAATAAGCAATAGGATATTTTGAGAGAGAGACCACTTTCACATAATTTTTATGGCACTATATTATTACAGTTTTTCTATTTTATTAATTATTAACTTCCTACTATGCTGAATTTATAAATTAAACTTTATCATAGATATGTACATATATATAGGAAAAAGCATCATATCCATAGGGCTTGCTACTATTCACAATTTCAGGCCTCCATTGAATAAGAGAGGACTACTGCAAAGACTTTCTATCTCTGTCTCCCTTCCTCCCCCACCTCTTCTAGTACTGGGACATTGAACCCAGTGCTCTACCACTGAACTGCCCATCAGCCCTTATTTTTTTATTTTTTATTTTGAGACAGGGTCTTCTTTGCAGAAGCTTCCTCTGGCCTTGAACCGATGATCCTCCTGCCTCAGCCTCCCGAGTAGCTAGGATTACAGGGGTCCACCATGGCACCCAACTGCATAGTGTTTGAAGGACTAAATATATACACACATATGTATGAATTTTCCAGAGAATATGATCTTGGATACATCTTTGGAAATACCTTGAATATTAATATTAGTCTGTATATAATTAATATGTTAGTGTGAAAATAAAATGAAACAATTGTATGAAAATGTGAAACCTGTTTCATGGCACCTAAACTAATGTATTTTTTCTCTTCTTAAATTAGGCTAGAGATGGGAATGACTATAGTTTGGGACTAACTCCAACAGGAGTCCTTGTTTTTGAAGGAGAGACCAAAATTGGCTTATTTTTTTGGTAAGCAGAATTAATGTCAGAGATATTTACTGTTGTTTTGTTTCTAATGAGTAAAAGCATTTAGTGCATAAAATACAGGTTGGAAATCAAATAGTTCTGAAAAGCTTGCAAATGAAAAGCAACCATCTCCTGTTATTCATCATTATTTTCACTCCCAGGAGGCAATTTTAAAAACTCTTCTAGCTATATTTTCCAGTCGTTTCAAGATGTCTCAAAATATGTCTTAATATTACATATTTCTATATTCATTAAATATTCTTCACGTAGTCACTCCCTTCCTTGATGTGTGCTCTGTCACTGTTTTTAATATTTCTTTTTCCACAGACACTCTTTACTCCTTGTGTAATAGAATGGGAGGTGTTAGTACTTTTACCCTTCCTTTTAAATGCAGCTTCTCTTTCTGTGTTCTGCCTCCTGTCATCCATATTTATACATTAAATTTTATTGTATTTTTATATCAAGGATAGATTTTACATAGATTTCATAACTATAATTTAGTCCTTCAGATTTTCACTAGTATTCTGAAAGCTTAGAATCAAGAACTTTTGTATAGATTATTATGTGTACATCAGAACTAGTTCAGAGCTCAGAAGTGTATTGGTATTATAAACATGAACTGTAGAGGGCCCCCTGTATATTGGCCCATGTTATTTCTTTACAACAAGTTAGGACCACTGGCTCCAAGCTGTCCTGCCTAAACTCAGATACACATCTAGCTGTTCCTGGTAAGGACTCTCTGAAAGACTTGAGTAAAAGACCTTTATGGTCATCCCTTAATGGATGAAGAAGCTGGGGCATTTATTTATGTAGTCTTTGGATGCTAATGCACTGGCACTACCAGGTTGCTCTGTGGGCAAATAGAACTTGCTTCTTGTCCCGAGAATCCTCCAGACAGATAAAGAAACCACTTTTGTGCTTCCTCATAAGATTTTTGTGAGAATTAAAGGATAAGTACTAGGAGTGAGAATCATTTTGTTTTGATATTCATAGTTCATAGACCTACAGAGTTCACATGTGGTAGGTGGTTTAGAATTTTGGTGCAGGGAAAGAGATGGAGTCGGAGAGTGGACTTTATAAAGTGAACTTTATTTTTATTATTTATTTATTTATTTATTTGCTTACTTACTTACGTATATTTGAGATAGGGTCTCACTACATACCCCAGACTGGCCTTGAATTCTCAATTGTTCTGCCTCACCCTCCCAAGTGCTGGAATTACAGATATGTGGCACTATGTCCAGCTTATCATCAAGTTTAAAAATACATTTTTGAAAGATGTATTTCTTCAAACCAAAATTGCTATAGAAAATAGAATTGAGGACCTTAATCACTTATATTTCTCTTTTGCCTTTTTTTAAATCTTGGTGGTCTTGCCTGGGTTCAGTTCCTATGCTACTTCCTTAACGTTGAAACACTTTTACATAGGCCTGGAAAGTCTCTTATATACCACAATTGAGGAGTCTCTGTAATGTATAGATTTCTTCATTTTCTTTTTTCCTTAATATTTTTAATGTCTGTTGTATTTGCCACATCAATTTTGTTGGAGATACTGCTTTTGAAAATGTAATTTTCCATTCTTTCTTTTAGAAACTTTTTGATGGCCAGTGCAGGCTTCTTTTACCCTCTTATCAATATTAAATTCAGAACTTAGATAATTAAATGCACCTGAAGTAAAAAAAAATTTTTCCCTAATCTAGCTCTTATTATTTTATAGGCCCAAGATAACCAGATTGGATTTTAAGAAGAATAAATTAACTCTAGTGGTTGTAGAAGATGATGATCAGGTAGGAACAGTATTGCGTTACTTATTTAATAATGATTATGTAATATGGTAACATATCTTTATAAGGGGCAGTATATCTCATTGTTATAGCCAGCCATAGAGCAGAAACTTAGTATTATTAATATTCAAAGTAATTCCCAATTCAGGTCACACCATCCTAAAAATGTACTTTTCTGCCATTAAGAGTAAAGGTAATATAAAAATTTGTTCTTGTTTCTACTTTGGTGATATACTTGAAGTAAGCAAAAAGTTGGATTTAAGTGTCTTTGTCCCTTTACTGCCTAACCACAAAGATTAATCGAAAAGATCTACATAATATATTATATATATATATATTTTTTGGGGTAGTACTGAGGGTTGAACCCAGGGCCTCACGCCTGCATGCTCTGCAAGTGCTGGACTACTGAGCTGTGCCCCCAGCCCATTTTTTAACTTTTTGAGGCAGGGTCTCGCTAAGTTATGTAGACTGCCTCTGTTCTTCAATTTGAGATCCTCCTGCCTCTGCCTCCCAAGTTCCTGGGATTATAGGCGTGTGCCACTGCGCCTGGCGCCATAATATATTCTTTAATAAATTTTTTTGAACTGAGGATTACCTTTTTATCAATTAGAATATAGTTTCTACTTGACACACAAATAGATGCATCTCAAATGCATTATGCTAAGCAAAAGAAGCCAAAGTAAAAAAGTTATGTTCCCTGTGATTTCATTTATCTAACATTTTGGGAAAGGGAAGCCTACAGGAAATGGGAAATAGATCCCTTGAGTACTTGAGATTAGGGATTGAGGGGAAGGTTGATTATCAAGGGATAGATTGGAGAACATTTTAGGGGATGAGGAAACTATTCTGTAACCTCATTTTGATGGTGGTTGTATAACTGTACATTTATCAAAACTCACAGAATTGTACACCCAAAATAATTTTACTGTATGCAAGTTAATAAACTTTAAGACATACATAAGGGCATAGAAAAAAAGCAAATTGGGCAAAATCTTAATAGTTGTTGAATTTATGTGGTTCATATATGAATATTCAATTTTTCTACATGTTTAAACATTTTTATAATAAAATGAAGTGATTAAAATTTTCTTGTTTTTTGATTTTCATTTCCTAAGTAATTTTAGCCTGCAGCTGTAGCCCTGTGGCATCTGATCCCGTCACATCTCGGAAGCTAAGCAGGGTCAGGCCTGGTTAGTACCTGGATGGGAGACCGCCTGGGAACACCAGAAGCTGTAGGCTTGGGAGAAGGACCTGGCAACCCCCTCCCAAAAATCAATCTGCCATTGAAAACCCTATGAACAGCAGAGAAGCACTGATAATAGTGTTTCCCCTGTTGTACAGAGGGTCTCTATGAGTCGGATACCGACTTGACGGCACCTAACAACAACAACAACAATAAGTAATTTTAGTGTTGTATTTCTCCAATTTAAAAATGCTTCCTATGTTTTTCATGCAGCTTTTATCATATGTAGGCATATTTTCATGTTTCCATTTGGTTTATAATTTGTAATTCACCTTTTCCTCCCCTTCTTCATTGTTAGTATTAGTAATGCATTTTTATTGTACTAGTGTAAAGTGTTACAAGTAAAATCATGTGAGTTTTGCCAAAGTTTTGTCAGTGTTGGATTTTATTTTATTTTTAAATTTTGTTTACAATAATGGAATTTTATTGTTTTAAATTTGACCTTTTAATATTTATAAATGTTAATATATGGTCATGTTTGCTTATTCTAGTACTCTTTTGGTGGGTGTTTTCTGTTCATTTTCTTTTCTGTTGATCCCACAAAGGTGCAATATGAAAATGTCATTGTAAATTCCAACATAAATATCACTAAGTAAAAAACAGAACAAATTAAATATTACTCTGTATCATGATAGTAGCTGTATCATCAAGGTTCTCTAGAGGAACAGAACCAATAGGAAAAAATATATACATATGTACATATATATATATATATATATATATATATATGTATGTATGTATTTTGTAAAAGGGAATTTATTGAAATAGCTTACACAGTGAAGGTAGGTAAGTTCCATAGCTGCACGTGGAAAGAGATGGATACCCTCTCAGTCCAAGAACTGCAAAACTGAAGAGTCTCTGTCTGGTGCTCAGGTTAGGAAGCCCCCTGGAAGGTCTCGTGTTGAATCTACATAGAAGCTGAGGAAACTGTAGTCTGATATCCATAGGCAGTGGCAATTAGAAGCACACACTGCCCTGCTTTGGAAGAGTTTTAGCGTGCACTTTATCCCATCTGAGTCACCAGCCTAATGGATGATGCCATCCACATTGTCAGTCTTCTCTGGAAACACCCTGACAGACACACCCAGGGGTGTGGTTTAAACATCTCTTAATCTAGTCAAGTTGATATTCAGGCCTAACCATCATGGTAGCCTTCTAACAATTTACTGGTGGTTATAGATATATGCAAATCTAATTAGATATAATAAGTGGAAAAAGAAAGACTGTAGCAGTTACTTTAAGACTGCTATATACTCAGTATAACTTTTTTCAAATTTTTAATGTTGATGTTGAACTGGTAATTTTTCTCTAATAAGAACAACTGTTGGCAAATGGTCTTTGAGTTTATGCATGAAAGCTCAGTAGCTTTTGGCCAACATTAGTAAAAATAAAAGAAATTATCAAATGCTTGTTTTATCAGATTCCTGCTACTTAAGGGGTAGCACTGCTTTTCAGTCAGTACATCTTGGTGTTCTATTCTGACTCTAAAGTGTTCATATATGAAGTAGAAACTTAATGCTTGTGTGCTCGGTGCAATGCTAGGCTTTTTACTTATCAGGATGAATTATAAATATTCCACATTCTCAAGGAAATTTGAATGTAGTGGGAATGTCTGGTAGAGTAGCCAGTGAGGTTGGCAAGTGGCAAGATAGGACTAAATAATTTGCAAAGTCTGCAAAGATATGTGGGCATATGTGCTTATGTTGGGGCTGGGATTTAGCTCAGTTGGTAGAGTGCCGCTCTTCAGTCTCTGAGGTCCAAGTTTGATTCCCAGCACCACAAAAACAGGAGAAAGATGTGGCAACCCACTCCCAAGGCAATCCCGAAATAATCAGCCATTGAAAACCTTATAAGGGTCGCTATGAGTTGGACACGACTCGATAGCACCTAACAACAACAATGCTTAATGTTATCATTTTCATGCACGAAAATTGTATAGCCAATAAAAATGGTTATTGACATGGGAAGAACTTCATGAACAATAAGTAAATGTTTTATATGGTAGTGTATTTATATCTGGATTTTTTAAAATGACCATACACAGAGAAAAATTTACCTAGGTTTCAAATTGCCAAGTGTGTTATTGCAGGGTGATTTCACCTTTGGATATTGAGTTTTTCCTCCTTGTTTTCCTAAACATACATTTCTTTTAAAATAGAGGCCTAGAGATAGAAAGGCTCCCAAGTACTGATTTTTTTTTAAGGTGCTATTTAAAATTGTGATTTGTATTTTGATTAGATCTTAAGAACTTATAGAATTGTCTTTTTATCTTTTGGTGAAGGCATGATGTTCTTAGAGCTTTTTCTTGTCAAAAGTCATGCATTCTTTATTCCCTACAGCAGCCTAGAGAGTAAAAAATAAGAGTCCTGTCTCCTGTCCCCTGTCCCTCTGTCCCCCAAGTTTTTGAGACAGGGTCTCACTGTGTACCCCAGTCTGGTCTCAACTCTTTGGTTGTCCTGCCTCAATCTCCCCAGTGCTGGAATTACAGGCAAGCACCACCACTCCTGGTTAAAAGAATTTTTTTGATTTCTGTCTTCCAGAAGATCATTGATATTAAACATAAATATCAACATCAAAGCATATTTTGGATAAATTATAGTACAATCTGTTCTCTTAATTTGAGACTTTAAAAAACTCTGTCGCAGTTTAGTGTGTCAACTGTGTACTTTTTTAAGTCTAAATACAGCTCAACTGAATTAGCTAATATTTCTGCATGTTGTTGTTGTTAGGTGCTGTTGAGTCGGGTCTGACTCATAGCAACCCTTTGTACAACTGAACAAAACACTACACAATACTGTATCATGCCCAGTACTATGACAGTGCTATTCATAGGGTTTTTGATGGCTGATTATTTTGAGAGTAGGCTGCCAGGTCCTTCTGTCAAACCTACAGCACCTGATATTCCCAGGCAGTCCCCTATCCAAGTGCTAATCAGGTCTGACTGCCTGTCATGTGTGAGACTGCAGTTCGATTCCCCAATGGGGAACCAGGCCTATAGCCATGCCACTCTGGCATCTGATCCCATCTGATCTCACACATATTTCTGCATAGATTTCCATAATTTAACATATATTCATTTTGTACATTTAGTAATTGAAAACATACAAAAAGTCCTACAGGAAAAGAATTTCTCTTCTATCTCAGCCACCCAGTTTCCTTCTCCATAAGGTACTCCATGTTATTTATTTCAAAAAATTTAAGCCATGCTTTAACAAAACAAAACAAAACCCTTTTTAACATCTCTGAAAAAATTGGGATGAATATTATAATAGGTATTGCCTTAAAATCATTGTCAACAAGATAACAATTGTGATGTAGTTATCATTGCCTGTACACTTGTGATCTTGTAGCAAATTCAATGGAGTATTATTCATTGTTAGTACTACTGGTGTTAAGTTTTGTTACTGTGTAAAATGGCTTTAAACAGATGGCACCATGATGCAGCATTGCAATGAAAAATTGTTCTGAATGCAGAAAAAACTTTCCAGTGGATCTGTGGGATGTGAATTTTGTCATTAGTGAAGAAAAAAATGCATTATTGAATGACCTTAGTTTGATATTTTCTTGCAAAGCAGCAACCTCCTTTGCTATTCAGTTTCACTCACCCTACCCTTCACTTCACATTTTCTAATCAAAAGAGCATATTAAACCATTCCCAAGGTTTATGTGCACAATGAAATATGTAAAGCCTTGTGTAGCAGAACCTAAGAAAGAAAATTCTAAAAAGTAGACAAAACAGTGATAAATTTAAGTTTTACTACTGAGATACATATTTTAGACATGTAGTCAGGAGAGACCAGTCCCTGGAGAAAGACATCATGTTTGGGAGAGTGGCAGGTCAACGAAAAAAAGAAAACCCTCCACTGGATGGATTGACACAGTCTCTGCAACAAATGGGCTTGAACATAAATAAGATCATGTGCCTGGCACTGAATTGGGGAGTGTTTCGATCAGCTGTACATAGGGTCGCTCGGCCTCAACTTGGTGACAACCTAACAACAACACAGCAACACTGGGATACATGCAAAGGATTGCTCTGTCGTATAGCTTGGAAAAAAAACAGACAATTTCACAAAGGAATCTTTTAGACTGAGCATAGTGGTGCACACCTGTAATGCCAGCAACTCAGGAGGCAGAGGCAGGAGGATTGAGAGTCTGAGGCCAGAATCAGCCTATGTAAGTTAATGAGATCCTGACTCAAATTACAAAATAAAAAATTGGCTGGAGTGCAGCCCAGTGGTAAAGCACTTGCAAAGTGTGTGCAAGTCCCTGGGTTCAACCCCCAAGTACCACCCAAAACAAACAAAAACAAACAAAACCCCAAATCTTTTGATGACACAGAAGATGTTCATTAATACCATAAAAAATGAGTTTAAAAATGATTCAGAAGAGGCAGATTTTCGAATGTGAGAATAATTAGGTTATTTTACTAATGTTTTCCTTTCTATGTAAGCATAGATGTGACTGGTCTTTCAAGATAAATAAGATATAATTCCGTATTTTAACAAAACATGCTCATAATTTAATTGGCAACATTTGCTCTTTTGTATGTAACCATTTTCCTAGCTTTAATATCATGAATTAGTTTTTGCCTTTATTTTGAACTTTATGTAAATAAACCTGACAGAATGTTCTCTTTGTGTGGGGCTTTTTTATTTCAACATTGTATTTGTGAGCTTGAATTGTGTTGTAGCTAGTGGTGTATTTGGCTCATTCTTAGTGTTATGTAATAGTCCATTATGAGTAGACCACAATTATTGACACATTCTAATGTTGCTGAGGGTGTGAGTTGTTTTCATTTTTAAGCTATTCAAGAGTGCTCTTCTGAATACTAAAAATACGTACGTGTTGGGCTTTTGTAGATACAGACTGTTTTCCAAAGTCTTCATACAGCTTGCCTTCCCACCAGAAGTGTATGAGAGTTCTCTTTGGGGATTGAATGCAGGGAGGAGCTAATGTTTGATGTTCTCTCTGTTTTTCAGTTTTGCCATTTTGGTGGGTAGTAGAATCATTTTGTGGTTTAATTGGTACTGTATCTCCGTCTAGGACAAATGAGCATAATCATTTGACCATTTGATGACTACTATAGTTTAGTACTTATTTATGTACTTAGTGAATGTTTGGATATTCTCTTTTATGGCATGCCTATTCAAGTCTTTTGTTTACTTTTCTATTAGGTTATGTGCCTTCACTTCATTGAAAAAGTTACATAGTATAGGATATCAGTTCATTGTGAGATATATGTGTTGCAAGTACCTTTTGCTCTTTGACTTGCCTTTCAGTTCTCTTTAATAATATCTTTTGGATGCCTAGAAGCTTTCAGTTTTAGTTAGTGCAGTTTATAATTTTTTCCATTGTGGTCAGTACTTTTTGTATCTTAGAATTTAAGAATTTTTGCCTCTCTCAAGATTTTAAAGAAACTATATAGAATTAAAAATTTTTAATGTTTCAATTATAAAATATTTTAAATGAACTGAAAAGCACAAAAATTATAAAACATATATGTGATATGAGTTAACATTTCTTACATTTTGTTTCACATCTCTTTTATAGATAGATAAAATTGTTATTGTTAGGTGCCGTCACGTCGGTATCTGACTCATAGCGACCCTCTGTACAACAGGGGAAACACTATTGTCAGTGCTTCTCTGCTGTTCATAGGGTTTTCAATGGCAGATTGATTTTTGGGAGGGGGTTGCCAGGTCCTTCTATAGATAAAATACATGTGAGCAAATAATAGTTAAAGTCTACTGGTTCAACTACTCCCTTTCTTTTTCATAGCTGGCCATCATTTTTAGAGGGTATCATTCTTTTTTTTTTTTTTTTTTTTCCCAGTACTGGGGGTTGAACCCAGGACCTCACGCTTGCATGCTGTGCAAGTGCTGGACCCCTGAGCTGCCCCCCCAGACCTTTTTTTTTTTTTTTTTTTTTTTTTTTACTTTTTGAGACAGGGTCCCACTAAGTTATACAGACTGCCTCTGGTCTTGAACTTGAGATCCTCCTGCCTCCGCCTCCCAGGTTGCTGGGATTACAGGCATGCACCACCGCGCCTGGCTGAGGGTATCATTCTTACATGTTTCATAACTTTTTTCAGATATAACCACATGATAACACATGGTACAATTATTTTAAAAATTTACATGTACATGTGTATTTGCAGTTTGTTTGTTTTACCTAAACATGTATAGCCATTTAGGCCTGGCTTATTCATTTTAACTTACATATAGTATTCTGTAATATGATTTTTGAGGTTTTTGTTGTTGTTCTGTTTTGTTTTGAGACAGGACTTCACTTTGTGGCTCAGGCTGGCCTGGAATTTTCTGTGTAGCCCAGGCTGGCCTTGAACTCATGATCTTCCTGTCTCAGCTTTCCAAGTACAGGGATTACAGGTGTATGCCACCATACATGACTAAATATGCTATTATTTACCTGACCGCATCTCTAGTTTGGGTTTATGGGGTTTGTGTTGGTAGTAGTATTTTGTTGTTGTTGTTGTTGTTGTTGTTGTTGTTGATTTGCTTTGTTTTTAGTTGAGACAAGGTATTTATTGTGTAGCCCAGGCTGCTCTTGAATTCACAAATCTATTACCTCAGCCTCCTGAATGCTGGCATTACAGGCATGCACCACCACACCTTGCTTTATGCCAGTTTTTGCCATAGAGAATTATTTTCCTTAGAGAACAGTACAAGTTAGTTGTTATAACTGTAGATCTTGGATCCAGACTGGCTAGATTAAAATTCTGTTTTCTAGCTCACTTTGTGACCTTTGGCTTAATTTACTTTTTAGCCTCAGTTTCCTTATCTGTTAAGTAGGGCTAATGATAGTATCTACTCATTAGGGAAATTCATGTGAAATCCTTACAAAACTACCTGTTGACTATTATAATTGACTCATAGAAGTGTGGTTGCTAGGACAAAAAAAAGTTATCATTTTTAAGGCTGTTAATACATGTTGCCAGATTTTATATGATCCTTTGAATTATTACTATTATCATCATCAGCTGTGCTGTGGATTGAATCCAGGGCCTCACACATACTAGGCAAGAACTCTACCACTGAGCTACACCCCCTTCCCCTAAATTATGATTATATACTTACCCTGAAAGAATGGCAGATGGATTCTTATTTTGTGTAAGTAGAGGGGATACTCCTGAGAATAATTTTATATAGGTTTAGAAAATAGCTTGTTTTCAAATCTGCTTTTTTAAATGTAGATATTATGAAGAATGAGTTTGGGGCTGAGGGTGTAGCTCAGTTGTAGAGTGCTTGCCTAGCTTGTGCAAGGTCCTGGATTCAATTCCCAGCACTGCCAGAAAAGTTTCAAAAGAGCTAACTAGATGCTTTATTATTTGCTTCTTGGTATTTGCTGTTGGTTGTATTTGTGTTGCAAAAATAAGAATGAGGACTATTTGACCTAATAGCTACCTCTTTTTGTATTCTTTTCTTTTTCAGGGCAAAGAGCAGGAACATACATTTGTCTTTAGACTGGATCATCCGAAAGCATGCAAACATTTATGGAAATGTGCCGTGGAGCACCATGCCTTCTTCCGCCTCCGAGGACCCGTCCAAAAGAGTTCTCATCGCTCAGGATTTATTCGACTAGGATCACGATTTAGATACAGGTTAATTTTAATAACTGCTTTCTGCATATTCCATTCTTGCATACAGGCCAAAAAAGTTAGGCCAACTCCCTCATTTTACAGATGTGGAAACTAAGGCATGGAGAAATTAAGTACTTTGCCAAAATCTTCCATAGGCCAAAAAAGGGCTATACTTGGCTATAATTTCTTGAATAGTGAGAAATCATATTAATTATGTTGTTGTTGATTTTATAACCCCTGTTGACATTTACTTTATATACTCACCAACTCCTGGTTTAAATCCATGTAACAAAACTTTAATGGATTCTCCATCTAACACCTAGATGCTATATTAGAAAAGGATATCTTGCACTGTGTGGATAATCTGAATAATATTTGTAATCCTTTATAAACCTGAAGTTCCCCCCATAGACTCCTTGTTTGCCACGAGTTAAAAAAGTTTTGGCTTACATTACATTATAATATATTTTTAGTTTTGAGTTTTCAGCATGCCGTGGAGAATCAGTATGATTTAAAGAAGAAATAGATAATACCAATAATGTGACAAATCAACTATTGGAAATTCATGTAAAAGAGCTTCTATATTCTACCTGCATTAAATTGGGGAAGCATTTGCTTATCTAAATTTAGATGGAAATCAAAGAAGCAGGGTAATATTTAAAAAAATATGTTTGGAAAATTATTCTGAAAAGTATATCACAATTAGAAAAAGTAATTAGAAGTCTTTTTTTTTTTTTTTTTTTTTTTTTTGTGGTACTGGGGGTTGAACCCAGGGCCTCGTGCTTGCATGCTTTGCAAAGTGCTGGACCACTGAGCTGCACCCCCAGCCCATTTTTTTAGTTTTTGAGACAGGGTCTCGCTAAATTACACAGACTGCCTCTGGTCTTGAACTTGTGATTTTCCTACCTCTGCCTCCCGAGCCGCTGGGATTATAGGTGTGCACCACCGTGCCTGGCTCAGAAGTCTTTTAATTACACACTTTGTATTGAGTGTGGATTGGAAGAGGAGTTTCAAAAGAGTAGGGATATTCTGTGCTTATTTGATATGTCTATAGGTGATATAGTTGGTTGAGAACAAAACCAATATAATCTGTTGGATATTTCAGGAAAGCCTAAAGAGTGAAAGAAATGTATGGTGAAGAGGGACATCAAGATTATTAGTGGTAGTTCCTTCAGGATGAAGTTCAGGATGCTTCTTTGAAGGTCAATCTGGATGTAAACTTATTTATACGTATCTGGTTACTGTAGACCTCAGAATCTCTTATACTTGTTGTTGTGCCTTGTTTATTTTAGTGGGAAAACTGAGTATCAGACCACAAAAACTAATAAAGCAAGAAGATCAACATCCTTTGAAAGAAGGCCCAGCAAACGATATTCGCGACGAACCCTACAAATGAAAGGTAAAGCATGGCCTTGTTTCAAAGGACTGTTGTTCTTTGACAATTAATCCTATGCTGGTATTGTTTTCTTGAGAAGAAGTATAATTAATTTCACAAAGTATACAGGGGAAAATTGCCTGTATTATTAGCTGAGATTAAACTTTATATTAATCCTAATTCACAAGATTATATTCGATTTGTTGTTTGTACTATTTAATGTTTCTGCAGGGCAATATTTTCTCCCTCCTTTTTTCTTTCTTTTCCCTTCCCTTCCTTTCCCTTCCCTTCCCTTCCCTTCCCTTCCCTTCCCTTCCCTTCTCTTCTCTTCTCTTTTCTTTTCTTTTCTTTTTTGGAGGTACTTGGGGCCCCACACATGCTTTTGCAAGTGCTCTACCACTGAACTACTTCCCCAAACCATTTTTTGGTTTTTATTTTGAGACAGAGCCTTGCTAAATCCTGCAGGCTGCCTCTGGCCTTGAACTTGTGATCCTCCTCCCTCTACCTCCTGAGTCACTGGGATTACAGGTGTGCATCACCTCCTTTTTTGACTTATGAGTTCTCATTTATAATAAAACATCTCTTAAAACCCTAAGAAATTTTAAAATAGCATCCAATGACTCAATTTTAAGTAAAAATTGTTTTGTATTGTTGTATGTTAAGAATGCTTTTAGTTTTAAAATTTAATCAATATATATCATTCATAGATATTTCCAAATATATAAATGTTACTTTCTATTTAAGATACTTCAGTTATGTAAGAGAAAGCATGCTTTCCTTTGACAAATAAATTAAAACTTGTGTTTGGTTCCCAAATCAGAATTTGTATTAAAATACAGATTGATTGTATTAAAATACAGATTTAGGATGCCCAAAGTCAGAGTCATCAAAAAACAATTGCCATTGTCTGATGTTCAACAGTATTTGTTTTAAAAAAAAACTGATTTATAGTCATACGTTTTGATGTGGCTATGAGTTTAATAGGAGCTGGGATGTAGCTCAGTTGGTAAAGCGCTGCTCTGCAGTCTCTGAGGTCCCGAGTTCAATTCCCAGTGCTGCAAAAATGGGAGAAGGACGTGGCAATCCACTCTCAAGGCAATCCTGAAACAATCAGCCATTGAAAACTCTATAAAGGTTGCTACGAGTCGGACACGACTTGACAGCACCTAGCAACAACAACATAAGTTTAATAATACTGTATGGCAATAAATGAGGCCATTTCAATTTATGATAGTTTAAAACCCTAAATTACCTCTTTTTTTCCCATTGATAATGATTTAGAATCAGTTCATTTCAAGAGGATTGCAAGTCACTCTGTTTTAAAAGAAAAGATGTGTACTTATTGCTTTATTTGAAAAATGGAAATAATTCCCGTTATTGACCTTACTGGTATGAGCCCCAGAACATTTCTGTGATTGGGAAACATGGTTTTTATAAAGCAATTAATCAAGATTTTACTTTGATGAATAGTGAAATGAAATTTATACGTAGCATGACTAATGAGATGTTACCTTTTTTCTTCTGTCAGCAAGTACAACAAAATCTGAAGAACTCAGGTAAGTAATGTCTTGCAATTTAGGGTTGATATAGAATGTTTTCATAATTTATATAATTGCTATCATTAATTAAACAAATATTTCCTAACAAAGGGTCAAGCTGTCCCTAGGCATTAGGAGGACAGTTGTTGTTGTTGTTGTCAGGTGCCGTCGAGTCGGTATCCGACTCATAGCGACCCTCATAGGGTTTTCAATGGCTGACTGTTTCGGAATTGCCTTGGGAGTGGATTGCCAGGCCCTTCTCCCATTTTTGCGGTACTGGG
This sequence comes from Pedetes capensis, assembly GCA_007922755.1. Lineage (NCBI taxonomy): Eukaryota > Metazoa > Chordata > Mammalia > Rodentia > Pedetidae > Pedetes > Pedetes capensis. Next base: position 29,330 of record VMDO01016834.1, on the reverse strand, counting down.
AATTGAACGCGGGACCGCAGAGACTGCAGCGCAGCACTCTACCAACTGAGCTAAATCCCAGCCCCAGGAGGACACTAGGGAACAATTAAACACATAATGCCAGATAAAATTGACATTAAGAAAAATAAAGCAACAGAAGAAGGAAAGAGTGGGAGTAGTGTGAATTATTCAAAATAAGAATGACATTTGTTATTGACAAGTGACTGAGAATATGTTGTTGTTGTTAGGTGCCATCAAATCGGGTTCCAACTCATAGTGACCCTATGTACAACAAAACAAAACACTCCTCGACACTGTGCCATGCCTGGTACTATATCAGTGCTTCTCTGCTATTCCCAGGATTTTCAGTGACTGATTTTTTTGTGATTGTTTCAGATTGAGCTGACTGAGGATATAAAGATGAGTAATTATGATCCTTGCACATAAAGAGTTCAAAAAACAAAGGTTGATTTGAAAATATGCACTTTTCTTCATAGGATAAATCCCACTTGGTCATGGTATATGATATTTCCTTATATGTTGCATGGTTTTGTTGACCCATGTATCTTTGTTATCAGAGATACTGATACTGGTTTTTTATATCTTTGTCTAGCTTTGATATCAAGGTGATACTGGCTTCATAGAATAATTTGGTATATTTTTAGAAGAGTGTGTAAAGAATTGATATTAATTATTTCTTAAATCTATGATAGAATTCACCATTAAAGCCATTCGGCCTGGGTTTTCTTTTGTGTCAACTTTTAAATTGCTTAATTCAGTCTCCTATTATAGATCTCTTCAAATTTTATTTTTTTTATCTTGACTCAGTTTTGAAAGTTTGTCTTCCTGAGCCAGGCGCGGTGGCGCATGCCTGTAATCCCAGCAGCTCAGGAGGCAGAGGCAGGAGGATCACAAGTTCAAGACCAGAGGCAGTCTGCGAAATTTAGCGAGACCCTGTCTCAAAAAGTAAAAAAAAAAAAAAAAAAGGGCTGGGGGCGCAGCTCAGTGGTCTAGCACTTGCAGAGCATGCAAACGCAAGGTCCTGGGTTCAACCCCCAGTACAGAAAAAAAAAGGAAAAAAAAAGTTTGTCTTCCTAAAATTTGTCCATTCTAGTTATTTAATTTGTTGGCATGTAGTTCATATTATTCCATTTTCCTTTTTATTTCTATGAAAGCAGTAGTGCTGACCTCTTATTCCTTTCTAATTTTAGCAATTTGAGTTTCTCTCATTTTTTCTAGCTAAAAGTCTAGGTAAACATCTGTCATTTTTGTTGGCCTTTTCAAATAGAACTAGCTTTTCATTTCATTGATTTTTCTATTTTCTTAGTTTTGCTGATGCCCCTTCCTTCTACTTGCTCTAGGTTTAGTTTAGTTCTTTCTGTTTGTTTGAGACAGAGTTTCAAGATGTAGCTCAACCTGGCGTGGAGCTAGATGTGTAACCCAGACTAGCCTTGAACTTGAGATCCTCCTGTTTCAGCCTCCCAAGTACTGGGATTACAGGCATATACTTCCATACCTGGCTAATTTGCTCTTTTTCTCTTACCTTAAATTAGGAGATTAGGTTCTTTGAGATCTTTATTTTTAATATAACATTTATAGCTATAATTTCCTTCTAAGCACTACTTAATTGTATTCCATAAGTTTTGATATGTTGTGTTTGCATTTTTTGCTCCTCCCAAATTATTTTTTAATCTCTTTTATGATTTCTGTTTTGACCTGTTGGTTACTTAAGTGTTTTGCTTAATTTTCACATATTTGTGAGTATCTTAAATTTACTTTTATTTTCTTCTAACTTTATTCCATAGTGATTAGAAAATACACTTTGTTTGATTTCAGTCCTTTTCAATTTATTGAGACTTGCTTATAATGACTCCATTAATTTTAATGATGTATGTTATAGTGTATAGATTTATAATACTTTTCAAAATCTGCTATGTCTTAGAGTCTTTTGGAAAGCTTATTGAAGAATCAGATTCAGATTATACCCAGAAATCTAGTTTCTTTTTAAATTTATCTATATTAGAACTTCTTCAGAAGAAGTTGGACTAGTGGTGTGGCTTAGTGGTGGAGCACTTTCTTATCACGTGTGAGGCCTTAAATTCATGCCTGGCACCTCAAAACAACAACAACAATGATGACGACAACAAAACACCAAACAAATGGAAAAAAATGTTTTGTTTTCTAGGTACTGGGTATGGTCAACCTCACCTTGGAATTTTCCAGTTCAGCTTTTTTCACTGGGAAAGCTATTAAAGCCAGGCTGTGATTAATGACTCACCACAAAAACACTGCTGTTGTGAGCAAGGTCTCCTCTCAAGTTTCTTTAGCTGTTAGTAGGCTGTTAAAAATAAATGAACAGAGCTGAGAGCAAGTGAGGGATTCTCTCTATTGCAAAAATTTCATTAGGTGACAAACAAAAATTTTGTCCTTTTTCTGGACTGTACACCTTTATTTCCTTTACATTATTTGTAAGCTGTTCTTTTAAGAAAAATAGTGCAGAAATAACAGTGGTGTTCTGTATTTTTTAACTTTTATTATTTTTTTAATGGCTTATGTCTTACTTTCCTTAAAGAGAGGCTGGGATAGAATATTAGCTTAGAAAGTGCTTAGTGAAGATAGTAGAGATGTAAAAAAAAAATTTCAGCATGGTATGATGTTGAAAAATTAAGGCTTTTATTTGCAAAATAAAAGGCCCTCCTCCAAGATGTTCTGAAGTATGTGTTCCTGATCAAAAAGTGAATATGAATTATCTGGTCTGTTTTCTAGAATTAGAGTTAATTTAACTCTGATGTCTAAAATTTTTTGTCTCTTCATTAGCAGTGCTTTTGACTCTGGAAGACAGGACATAAGTAGAGTAAAATAAGCAATGATACCTTTTTTATTTTTTATAATATACACTTTTAGAAATGAAATGGAGAGAGAGACCCAACTTTCCTGAAGGTCCTTGAGTTGGCATGCATGCCCTTCCTCTCTTGTCCTCACAGTTCTGTTTGCATGAATAGTTTTGCTCCAGTGAACCATGGAAAATAATACTTTTTGAAAGGGTACAACTACTTGACCTAAAAAGTTTCTTGACCTTATATTCTGCAGTTTTCTAAAATGCCTGTTTGAATAACAGGTTTTTAAATTGGCCAGTGTCATTCATTTTCCTTATACTCCTTTTTCTCCTATTTCCTTGTGAATCTTGACTAATGTAAAATATATTTCTTTTCCTGGTTTTCTTCCTTCAACCCTCCCTTTTTTTTCATTTTGTTTTCTTTCTTTTTTGTGTCTTTTTCTTTCTGGCTTGGCTTGTCTTTGCTGAAATGAGACAGGATCTTGCTATGTTGCCTATGATGGGCTCAAGCTCCTGGGGCTCCTGCTTCAGCCCCACTGAGTGATTGGGACTACAGGTGCATTCACCATGTCTGGCTACTAGTACTTTTTATATGGGCATTGGGCAATCTTGGAGACAAGAAAGAGGAAAAGAAATAGAGAAGGAAGTCAAATGAGTAGAGTAGGGTAAGAGTAAAAAGGGTCAGTTACTACCTGTAATCCTTTATGAGGGGAAGCTAGCACTGGAGTTGGAGTTACTTAAAGAAGTAATTCTTTAAGTGACTTTGTCTACTCCTAAAAAGGAAAGAATATGTTTAATTATGAGTAAATAGTGTTTTCTGCATTTCAAATTATTTCAAAACAGGAAGCTCTGATTTAGTTAATAACGCTTATTATAAGAACTTTCTCTCACGCTATTCTTATTCATCTTTTATTCTTCACTTGCTGACTGTGTTCCCAATTAAGGGAAAAGCTTCAGAGAATAACAAAGGGACCATAGCCTAGTGAGTCTGACTTCTGTACTGAGCAGGCTGGATGAAATTTCATTTGTTTAGAATCATGATTTATTTATACCAGCATACCATATTCTATAAGAGGAACATGGTTTGTAAAAAGAAATAGTGCCTGACAAGTGTGTTCATTACAGTTGTCTTGGCTGTGAATTTAACTAAACAGTTTTATAAAATACATTTTTATTTTAATTAATGATTTTTTAAATTGGTTTGAGGATAACAATGAACACAATATTATTAATTTAAGTTAGTCTGATGTAGAGAAAATTAGATCCTTTGTTCCATTACATGAATTAAATACTACATATATTTAAAAATTCATTTACATTATTTTGAACAAAACAAGATGTTTTGCAAAGGACATTAAGGTGATAGGTATTAGTGACAAAGTATAAGACCCATCGCCTGTTACTTACACTAATTATGATAATTTTGCACAAATTACATAAAATGGGATACTTCAAATATATGAGTAAAAACAGAATAATAAATTTTGACATATTTAATAAATGAGGTAAGGTGAGAGAATAATTAGGTTATATTAAGAGAATTTTTAAAAACCAAGCTTACTATATTTTATGAAGGTCTAGAAGACAGGGGCCAGAAGTCTCCAAACATAAAGAAATGACTATGAGAAAGAAATACTAGCTACCTTCATTTGCTCAGGGTACCTTGTATACATGTGTTGAAAGCAGATGGAGTTTTTGTTGTTATTATTTTTGTTTTGTTTTCCTTCTCCTTGCCATGCCAGGAATCAAACCCAGGGCTGAATACCAGGCAGTGCTCTACCACTGACCTCCATCTCCAGCCCTGTTGTGGTGAAATTAGTGCGTGTGTGTGTGTGTGTGTGTGTGTGTGTGTGTGTGTGTGTGTGTGTATATGTATATATATTGATATGTATGTATTATGTATAGTATATTAGTATATACAATTATTACATGTTAAAAAATTTTTAGAAATCAGGTTGGTCATTTTATGTAGTTTTCCTGATTAGATAAATAGTATTTTTAAAAGGTTTTATTGCTGGTTGGTTTTATTTATCACTTTTCTTTGTATTTTGCCAATATTAATTTACTCCTCCTAATAGTCTCAGGCCTGCAGCCGTAGCCCTGTGGCATCCAGTCCCATCAGATCTCAAAAGCTAAGCAGGGTTGGGCCTGGTCAGTATTTGGATAGGAGACCACCTGGGAACACCAGGTGCTGTAGGCTTGGGAGACAGACCTGGCAACCCACTCCCAAAAATCAGTCCGCCATCAAAAACCCTGTGAACAGCAGAGAAGCACTGACAATAGTGTTTCGCCCTTTGTACGCAAGGTCGCTATGAGGCGGATGCAGACTTGATGGCACCTAACAACAACAACAACAACAAATAATCTCAAGAAGATGAGGAACCTGAGGTGCACAGACTAGAGTTAGTGGTGCAGCTTCAGGTGTGTCCTGCCCTCCCATCCTGACCCCAGGCTGGGTCTTGCACATGCTAGGCAAGTGCTCTGTCTTGAGTAGGCAAGCACTGAATCTTGACTAATAAAAAATCTATTAAGAGGTGGAAGAGGTGACATTTTAAAGGATAGTTGACATTTCTTCCTTCCTTCCTTCCTTTTCTTTTCCTTCCTTTCCTTCCTTGAGCCACATCCCTCATCCCAACACCATTGATTTGACCCCAGATAATGGTAGTGTAGATTCTGGTGACACAACTTGTAATTGAAATGTAATTCATAAAAAATAGGATTTAGTACTTATACAGTATGGCTGGCGACATTAGCTACGGCTCACTGTACTGTCTCTAATGGGAAAGCAGTGGACGACAAGAGACTGAACTGTACCTGCCTCTGTTTCCAGTAGACTCACATTCAACTTGCACTCACACAACAACAACAACAAAAAAAACTGGGAAAATTTTATCAATTTTTTTAAAAAGTTAATATAAAGTTATAGCCAAAAAAAAAAGGGAACCTGAACTCTAATAAGACAGCTGGAGCAATCTGCAGCATTGACAGGAGAAGAGATTTAATTTAGTTGATTTTCTGTGGTTCTTGGTTGTTCACTAGTCTCATAGTGACACAAGCTGCACATTTTTTTGAAGAGACGGAGAAGTTCCTGGATGTTTGATTCTCTCAGTATTAATCCAGCACAAATGAAAGATCTGGAGATCTTCACACTATCCCGAGATCTGAATGGGATGTACTTTTGAAGGGTGTGCAATGTTCAGTCATAAATATAACAAAACCTGGCAAGCAGGAAGCTTATGTACTCAGTGAGAATAGCATGTTTGTTACAGTGAGTGTGACTCTTTTCTTCTCATAAGAATTTTGTGAAGCCTTCTTACCACGGGTACCCACATCAGAATTTCCAGGAAGAAATAGAGTTTCTTAATGCAGTTTTCCCAAATGTAGCAGCATATTGTAAAGGATGTATGAATTCTGAGTGTTGGAACTTGTATGTTCTGGATTTCCCAGAAAGTTGGGTAATCAATCAGATGAAACCCTGGAATTTCAGATGAATGAGCTTGATACAGCAGTTATGGATCAGTTCTACATGAAAGATGATGTTACTTACTACAGAAGATATCAATTGTGGGAGTGGAATTTGTGAGCTAATACCAGGTGCTGTCATTGATGCCACACAGTTCAGTCCTTATAGGTATTTGTTGAATGAAATGAAATCAGATGGAACTTATTGGACTATTCACATTATTCCAGAACCAGAATTTTCTTATGTTAGCTGTGAAAAAAGCTTCAGTCAGACATCCTGTGATGATTTGATAAGGAAATTTGTAGAAGTCTTCAAGCCAGGAAAATTTGTGACCACCTTGTTTGTCACTTAGAGTCCTAAATTTTGCACAGTGGGTTCCTCATCCCAGAATATTGAAGGTTTTAAGTGACTTGATTGCAAGAGTGCTATGTTCAGTGATTACAATTCTGTTTTTACCAGTTTTGCTGACAAGCAGCAACAGAGTTGATTTTTAAAAATGAAGAAAAAATGCAAAGGGAAGACATAGAAGGTGGTGGGTGCTTTTTAGATGTTGATACCAGAGGCCATGCTCTCCTCAGGCAATACCTTGTAGTTGCAGAAAGCCCTACATGTAATGACCCTATAATTATTTTGAAGTGTATCCACCATTATATCAAGGAGTTAGATGTCCTGCATGAATGCTGTCCTCCGTGTTTAGGTACTCTATGCTACTCTTGCTGTGAAACTGAAGCACATGGAGAAAAAGCCTTTAGTCTATGAAATCTTATGATACCTGTGAAAACAACTCAATTTGGTTTATGCCCATTATAATCTTTCTGTGGTTATTGTCCAAAGTTCCCCACAGGCAAGGCTTTTGTCCTCAGTGGATGCTGGTCTTGGTCAAACCATCCAGGACTGTTCTGTTTCTGCCAGAATTTTATATCCAGTTACCTCCACTTTCTATAGCATATTCTCTACTAATCTTATTGAAAACAATTTCTGCTTTATAAATATTTTATGGGGAAATACAGGCTTTCAAGAGTTGTCATACTATGGGATTTGAGCAACTGAGAGAAGAACAACATTGACTAAATTTTGTATTTATTGTCCTCACAATATTTTCTTGATGTTTTCTGCAACAGCAAGTTTTTTTTCCACAAGTCCTCTTAAGAAAACAATTCAGTTATTCATTTTGTGTAGTACTGTTTTAATACTTGTTCCTGTATTTGTACTCCTTTAGTTGGTTTCTTCTCTCACCATTTTGTCTTACCACCAATCTGTCCAAATAAAAGCAATACACTATTATACTGCCTTCTGCAGCTGTACCACTGTGGCGTCTGATCCCGCCAGATCTCGGAAGCTAAGCAGGGTCAGTCCTGGTTAGCACTTGGATGACAGACTGCCTGGGAACACCAGGCGCAGTAGGCTTGGGAGAAGGACCTGGAAACCCACTCACAAGAAATAGTCAGCCTTTGAAAACCCTATGAACAGCAGAGAACCACTGACAATAGTGTTTCACCTGTTGTACATAGGGTTACTGTGAGTCGGACACCAACCCAATGGCACCTAACAACATTATACTGCTGGTTTATATGTTAATCTGATATTCCACATAGGGTAGAAAGGCTATGGTCTCTGGGCTTAATTTCCTTTTAAGGGCCTGGGAATATGTCTTCCTATTAATTGGCATGAGTTCTTTTGAAAGGATAAATGACAGAATTGACTGTTTCAATAAAAATTTATTTTTAAATGTCTCCAGTGATGATTACCAGAGAGGACCCATAGGGAATTATGGATTGAGATGAGACTAAACTGTATTGAAACTCTATGCTATGCTGTGCTCTTTAGTAACTAACTTCTAATGGAGTACCATGAGCCTTTACTAACTTGCTAGCTAAAGGTTTAAAGGATTTTTGTCACTAAATAGATAGCAGGGAGATTTACCATAAAGCTCGTCCAGGATTCAGTGAGTCCATTCAGCTGGATCATTCAACTTAAGTTTTACTGTGAACAGCCGTTGTCCTGAATTTACATTCATAGTATCCTGTAAACTTTGGTTCAAAGCAGAATCAGTAGCTTTTGCATCTTTTGACTTAAACGTCTGTGTTTTTTTTTTTTTTTAATGCGTGTGAATTGTTCTGACTTCACCTGTTCCCATGTGATCTTCCTTTCACCGTGGCATTCACAGGATTGAATAAATGACTGCCCAGAATGAAAACTGTCCAGGCTGTTCAGATAGCCATGTAGCAGAATGTCTGAATGAATAAGATACACAATATTCCAAAAATATTTTATGGGGAAATGCAGGCTTTCAGGAGTTGTCATACTTTGGGATTTAAGCAACTGAGAGAAGAGCAACATTGACTAAATTTTGTATTTATTGTCCTCACAATATTTTCTTGATAATTTCTAGATTGATGCAGTGATATTTTTTTTCCTTCTGGATTTGTAAATGAAACACCTTTTTAAAAAGTGTTTAACATAAAACCTACTTGGTTTCAAGTCACGTGGTTGGAACGCTGTTTTGACTTTTATTTTAAGCAGTCTTAATCTAACAGTTCATTGAGGAAACTTTCCGTTTGATTCTGTCATGAGCATAGCACCTAATGTTTTAACTTGCTCTGTTGTGAGGACCAATACTCAAGGTGGATTTTGTTCTTGAACAGTATCCTAGATTTGATGGTATTCATTGGCTTGAAGTCTGAATATTTTCCTAATAGAACTAAGAATTCTAATGTTGAAAACTTGAACAACTTTGTGTGGAATAAGGCCTAGAAAGATGAAAACTGTAGATTATGCAGTAGTCTGTCTTAATGTGATAGAGGTGGGAAAATTTTGGTGCCATATTTTCTCCCTTCATTGGTGTTGGCCTTTAATCTGTTGAAATGTGTTTCTGTGCCACAATGTAAGTTTCAGTAAAAGTTTAATTAATTGTTGAATGATATTTAAAAAAAAATAGGATATAAGTAAGTTCACTTTCTCGTTATGTGACCGTTTAGATCTTGAGTGCTTTCTTAATTGGTTGGCTTTCCTGTTCAGATAGTTTTTGTCTTGTTCTTACCCCCTAAGAAAGGGCTCTGGATGCTGTATTCAGATTTTGCTTCTGTTTAAGCTTTCCCTATTTCTCTTTACTAGAGTAACATTTTAGCTAGATATAATATTCTTGAGTATGGCTATAGAAGAGTCTCTGCTAGCCTAACACTAACTGATTTGCTTTTAAGTCTCCTTGGGTGCTTTAAGTATTTTTTCTTTATCTGTACCATTATATATGTGTGTGAGAGAGTGTGTGTGTATATGTGTATGTGTGAGAGAGAGCGTGTGTATGTTTATTCCCTCCTTCCCACCCCTGGTGCTGAGGGATACTAGGCAAGCACTTTGAGCTACATCCTCACTCCCTCTTTACTTTTCCTTGAAGGTCAGTAACTTAATAAAGGTTGGATTATATTAGATTCTGTGTCTCATTTTCCTGGCACACATGCTGTCATCAAATCTGTAGATTATTTCTTCACTTTCAAGGAATTTTCTCTTTCCAACTTTGAATACATTTTCTTTTCCATTAGTTGAATTCTTCAGAATTCAATTGTCCTTATATTAGACAATTATACAATAAGGACAAGAACAATTGTCCTTATATTAGAATATCTGATATCAGCAAACTCTTCTGCCTCATTTTGATGTGAGAATATCTCCTTTTCAAGTTCTTTATTTAACATTTGATCTACTTTTTTTCTATTTTGTAGTTTCGTTTTGATCATTGTAGGTTAAGGTTTTTTGCTTTTTTTTTTTTTTAATGTTTGGAGGGTAGGAGGGGAAGGAGTATAACCTACACTAAAAATTTTAAACCATTTTATAAATCATTCAGAAAGGAGGGTATGCACAGAAGTTTCAAACTTTAAACAAAAGAAGTAACAGGTAAGTTTATGTGGATATTTGTTTTGGATTCTTTGAATTTAAGGAATCATTTGTATTGATCTCTTTGTTTTGTTTTCTTTGTCCAGTAAATAAATAAGATTAGTAGTAAACATCTAAAGCACAATTAAAAAATATATATGGAAACATCAAGTGAATAAGAAAAAGCACACATTTTACTAAGAGTAAATGTTTCCTGGCATCTGTATTCTTAGTTTTGGATACCATCAGTGGAATTTTTTCTTTGTCTGAAACAAAACATTGGTATCTTTGGTGCTGCTTTCATTAGTGTATATATAATCTTTCAAAGTGAAGCCCTAGAATTTTATACAGTCTCTTAACAGATCTTTCCCTCTATTCCAGTGTGCACAATAATATTTCAGCCCAGAGTAATGACTCCCAACAGGTAAGGAAATATTATGCTTCTAAAATAATAGAATACAGTAGTTATAATAAACTGTAGTAGTTGGATTTACATAGCGTTGTAATCTTGTATAAGTTTTGTGCATTTTCTTGTCTTTATCCCTTGAGTGGTTCAGTAATGTCTAATTCTCTGTTATTTTACTAAGATATTCTAAATAGAACAAAAGATCTATAAAACATTTTCCTGTTCCTATAAATCCAGAAAAACAAATAAAATGTTAAGATTCAGTTGTAAAGTGGTATATAAGATACAAACATTTGTTTATATCACGTTTTTTTACTGTATAGATGGTATTCCATTTTAGGATTCTAATTGTTGGTAATATTTTTAGTATTTCTCTTTGTTAATATTCTATTTGACCTTTATGTAGGCAAAACAGATGAATTTTATAATTTTTATCCAAAGGCTTGGGGTGTGAGATCTCCTCTGCCTGTGATTCCTTCCACATCTTCTGGTCCTGTGTTGGTGGAGATAGAGAATCTTCCACAGAGTTCTGGAACAGACCAACACAACAGGAAATGGTTTGTTAACCTCTTAAACCAAAATATTGCTTGCTTAATTCTATATTTTAAGATATAATCATAGTGTACTTTAAATATGATTGAAAACAAATTATTCATATTTGTGAGCTTAAAAGAAGTGTATGGGGCAATCATAAAAATGGTAAAAATAAGGTATGTAGGTGAAGAAAAATTATAGTTGTCTAAGAGGAGAACATGAGACAGTTGTCTTTGTTTTGATTAGGATGATCTGGGAGTGTTAGGTGCTTCTCTGTAGAGGAAAAGACATCCTTCCTAGCCAGTAGAACCTGTTCCCAGATCCATAAGGAAAAATATGTTTGTTATGTATTATTCTATATGATAATAATGTTAGTACTTTGGATTTGTTTTCTTCATTAAGGACTGCATAGAAAGCCAAAAGAGAAACATGATTAAAGTGTAATAAAATAAAGCATGAAATATTCCAAATTTTGGAGATTGAGAAATATCAGATGAAAATAAAGATATTTCTTTTATTTAGAGTTCCAAGGTCTTTTTCTAGATTCATGGTAAATACACAAATATGGATACTTTGTTCAAAACTTGTTGGAGTCTATCAGTTGGGTTCATCCTGTTTTAATATAAATGGATATGGCTTGGGGAGGGGCTTCTTGGAGTTATTTGATTGAGTGGCCTTGTTGGATGTATCATCTGTTCAAATTTTGTGTCTACTTATTAAATGAACTTTGATAATTCATAGGACTTTTTTTCTTTTTCTCTTGCTCTTAGTTTGTTTAATACCTGAAACCTAATGAATTTCTGTGGTGATCTCGAGGTTTTGGTCAGCTTTCTGTGCACCCAGTTCTTCCTTCATGGTGGTGGGTCAACAGTGGTTGGTGATTATTTTCAGTCTTTGCTACCTAGTTGTTGTTGTTGTTTTTTTCCACATTACTATTTGCTTAACTAACTCCAGGATGCTTTGCTTTTGATTGTTGGGCATATTTTTACTTCCCTTCTTAATAACTTGTGATTAAGGTCTGAGGAGATTTTCCCCTCATTTTGTCCTTTCTTTTTGAAAATTTTCTTTTTCCTTGGGAGTTTTGGTGAGGGTAATTTCTATTTGTGTATGAGAACACACACTTAAAGTATAGCAAATGAGGCCTCTAAATGTCAAATTTTAGTTTTTATTTAAGTGACTTAAAATATTCCATTAATTTCCTACTGAAAATACAGCTCCAATAAACTGTGCTTCATCTCCTTCGTGTTACCCCTGAGTCCTGCTGGCATGGGAAAATAACACTGAGACTTCAACTATAAAAGAACTTTGTTTATGCTTGCCTTTTAATTTAATATGTACCCTGTGTTATGGCACTAAATGTCTATTGAATTTTTCCATTTTAATGAGTACCTATTTAAATATGTTTAATTTAACTTCTTAGGTACTTCTCAGTTCCTTTGATGCAGCCTTTAGAAAGAGAGTATTGAATTTGATTGATTTTCAAGAAAGATGAAAAACTTGGAGCTGTGTGTCCTCTTTCCTTTAAAATGTGGTTGAGCTGAGACCTCCTTTGCTGATGTGAAGTAAAGTGGTGATCCTTAAAACCTGATAAGCCTCAAGTGTGTGTTAGCCGGAACTGAATATAGAGCTGGCGTGTCGTAAAGCTAATGGATTCTTCAGCCTTACTTTAAAATGCAGTCTGCATTTCATTCTTTGTTTCTGCATGCTTTGATTTAAAAGAATATAAAACAGTCCTCCTGTAGAAAGTGTTAAGTTAATAAAATTTAGAAATACTTCCTGAGTTTAAATAACTGGGAATAATAATAGAGCATCTTATTTCTGGCAGATAATTTTTAGCCAGTTGAATCTAAACCTACTCTCTGTTCAAGTCTTCAGGTTTTTCTTGCCAGTCTCTTAAATGGCACCATTAATTAGGTGAATGATTTGATATATCAATAACAGAATTTACTAAGTAAAGTATTGCCTTTTGAGAAACAGTTCATGTTGAAATTATGAATCACTTGTAAACCATAAGCTGGGCACTCTGGTCCATTCTTGTAGCTCCAGCTACTTGGAAGGCTGAGGCAGGAGTATGTCTTGAGCCTGGGAATTCAAGGCCAGCCTGAGCGACATAGCAAGATTTTGTCTCAATAAAAAAGTACACCCATATAATCTTTGTACTTGGGAGATGGAGGCAGGAGGATCATCAGTTTGAGGCCCTGGGCCTCATAGTAAGACCCTGCATCAAAACAACAGCAACAACAAACAGAACAAATAGAATTTAAATAATCTTGTATCTGTAGGTGAGAACATAAACCTAATTAAATTTTCTAAGTTTTTACAGACCCTAAGTTGAGAGTTGGGCTGGGATTTAGCTCAGTTGGTAGAGTGCTGCACTGCATTGTCTGAGGTCCCGAGTTCAATTCCCAGCACCACAAAAATGGGAGAAGGACCTGGCAACCAACTCCCAAGGCAATCCTGAAACAGTCAGCCACTGAAAACCCTATGAGGGTTGCTGTGAGTCGGATACCAACTCGACGGCACCTAACAATAACAAGTTGCAGCTGTAGCCCTGTGGCATCCTATCCCATCAGATATCAGAAGCTAAGCAGGGTCCAGCTGGGTTAGTACTTGGATGGGAAACAGCCTGGGAACACCAGGTGCTATAGGCTTGGGAGATGGACCCAGCAACCCACTCCTAAAAATCAATCCACCATTGAAAACCCTATGAACAGCAGAGAAGCACTGACAATAGTGTTTTGCCTGTTGTACGTAGGGTCACTATGAGTTGGCACCTAACAATACCTAACAACAACAACAAGTTGAGGGTTATGACTTTTGTGGGTTAGGACTAATGAACAAGTTGTATTTCAGTATAGGAAAGAAGATGATTTTATTATAAGAGGAAGAAAGAGAGAAAGAGAGAGGGAAAGAAAGAAAGGGAGAGGGAGAGAAAGGGAGAGAGAAAGAAGAAAGGAAGAAAAAGAGAAAGTTTCCCACATTCTGAAAAAACTTCTTTAGTTTCAGTAAGAAAAAAAGGTTAAAATTTGATATTTTGTTGAATTGATAGATTACACTGTATTTAAAAAATGTTTTTAAAATCTTTTATATTTGGATCATTATTTTCTTTTGTCATTAATGTGAAATAAGTATTGCTTTTTGCCATATCATGAAACTTTGATTTGCTAAACATTGGCAAATATTTTCTTTCTACTGGAGGACTCTGATCAAGTTTAACCAGGAACTGCATGTGTGCATGTTTCGCTCTTCTAGCTCTGTATGGCTGTGATAAAAGGTATCTAATACGCTTATTAAACTATTTCTTGGAGGGGACTTATAATCTCATCACATTATCTGTACCTGTTGAATGTCATTTTGAGGTCCTGTGAACTTTAATTTTAGAAGGTGCAATGATTCTCTGTTGCTAATTAGGAATACTGATATAAAATTGCTTGACCTCTGAGGGCAGATATTGTTTTATTTTATTTTAATTTTTTAAATACTCTCTGAGTTTTGTTTTCTGGATTTCAGTTTTTTGAAATCACTTAATTTGGGAGATAATTTTTTCCAGCTGCCCTTTCTATATATGTTTTTGTCTTTAGGTAGAATTCTCCTTTTAAATATTTGAATAAAGTTGATTATAAATATTTTTAGTTCTCATTAGAACCCCAAACATTTCTACCTTTGATTTGCATAGCAACATCAGGGACAGATGCACAGTCTTGCTCTCTGTGACATTTCTTCATTAATTAATTCATTTAACTGATTCTGATCACACGTATTTCCATATTGTCATTTTCCACTACATGTAACTTTATGGATTCTCCCCTTTGTTATTCTTGAATGTTATCATTGCATGGAGTAGATACTGGTAACTACTCATATCATTAGTGCATGCTCGTCACATGGCCTTCTCCTTTATTACCTCTTACACCTCCATTTTCTCCTATTCCTATTGACTAACTGTGCTCCCCTCCCACTCCCAACCATCTAGGCTCTCTGCTGCCAGTGACTGCTGTCAACGTGGTGAAAACCAATGGAATACCAGGCCTTTGCCCCCACCCCAGACCGCACATAGAAACTACACTGACTTTGTACACGAGCACAATGTGAAGAATGCAGGAGTCCATCATGATGTTCATTTTCATGGCCATGCAGCCATGACTGAGATATGAGTTGTTAAGCCTCTTAGGCCTTGGGACTCTGTCATTCAAGTTGATGGTATATGTTTTCTGATGTTTATAAAGGATTAATCACATTAGGAGTATTTAGGAGAGAATTTATTTTATACCTAGTTATTAGTTGTATAGTGTTGGTTGTGATTGATTTCTGTGGAAGAGAAGAGGATCTGAAGAAAGTGTTTGCCTTCTCTAACAGTGACAGATGTTGCCATATTGAATGAGTGCATACACCACTGACTTTGGAAAGAGTTTTCATAACTTAGCACGTTAATACATCACTCACAATGTCTCTCAGGAGAAGGTTCATGTTTGTGACAAATCGCCAATTTGTCACTCCAACATATGCCATACAAATAGATTGAAATATAGAAAATAAGACACTAAAAGCGCACTGAAAAGGAAAGATGTTCAGTCATGATATATTAGTCTTTTGTGATATTTTAAGAATACTATTCTCATACAGTCTTTTATGAAGGGGCCCATGCCTTAATTTTAATTAAATGCCTAACATTTTAAATAGTAAAAATTTTAATACACTTTCACTTTTTAATAACCACAAATATTTTAAATTACCATAGGTTTAGAAATCTCATTGGTAGTATTATTCATGTAGAGTTAACTGAATGGATACATTCTATTGAATAGTTATACCAAATAGAAAATATCTCTACTTTTGTCACATTACTTTCTTTTCTCTTGTATCTCATATGCCTGACAGATTAGCCAGATTTGCAGCACCTCATAATCTGGCTTTGTTCAACCTTTAAAATAAAATTCTGAAGTCAAAACCATACCATTTTTATATGGATTGGATAAATATTACTGGTTTTGGTCCTTTTTGAACTTTGGGATATAATTGTTCAAGCTCTTTGGTTTAATTCATAGAGGAAGATTAGCTGGAAAAATACACATTTCTGAAGGGATGGAAAATGATTCAAAGGAAACACCTCTCTAAGTTTTTCAAACTTCAAAGAACTTTTAAACTTTTAAACAGAATTTTGAAGATATTTTATGTTCTGAGAATTCATAATGAGTCAAGGTAATGAAGCTTCATTATAAACAACCCATTTAACCTGCCTTACTTACCTCAGAGGTCATTTTTATCCCATAAATCCTCTCTGCTAGACAATGACAAAAGATTCAGAAGGCTGCAAATACAGCTTGTCAGTAGAAGACATAAAGGAGTAGAACTAAATAATATTTAGAGCATAAAGTTTATAGATGGGTTTCAATCTGAGTATATTGTTAACCATATATAAGGGGCTGGATGCTCAAAGTACTATTTCACACATCCTAAATATGAATAAATCCATATCTTAAATACCCCAGCTCTTGATCTTTAAGCCTATCATCATTTAGTGTGCTTAAAAATAACACTTATATGTGGCCCTCAGTTATTTTTTACTTTACGTAGCTCAGATTATAATTGCTAAGTATTGTCCATGGTGATTTCTTTCTTACAAGTGTTTGGATTGTAAAATTTTAAGCACAAAAGTTCTGGTTTGTATCATTCAAGAAAAGATTTCGTGAATGTAAATATGATTAAAGACCCTCCTGTTTCTAAAATAGAAACCAAAGAAGCACAGTGAGTAACAGCTTTTGTGGTGTTTTAGGAAAGTACCAAGGCTTGACATCACCATAGTAGCATTAATCTTGAAATCTGAAGTCAGATGATACATTGAATGGCTTATGTATCTTAGCAGAATCTTAGTTTTAGAAGTGTAGAAGGATTATAACCGAAAAGTAAGATCTTGAGTTTATATTAATGGTGGTTATTTCTATACTTAGAATTTGAGGTTATCAGTACTGTTATATTTATGAGATGAAAGAAGCACATCATGATGTTCCTCAAAACCTTGTTATAGGAACCGGGCGCGGTGGCGCACGCCTGTAATCCCAGCAGCTCGGGAAGCAGAGGCAGGAAGATTGCGAGTTCGAGACCAGAGGCAGTCTGCGTAACTTAGTGAGACTCTGTCTCAAAAAGTCAAAAAATGGGCTGCGGGTGCAGCTCAGTGGTCCAGCAAGTACAAGGCCCTGGGTTCAACCCCCATTACCGCCAAAAAAAAAAAAAAAAAAAAAACAGAAGAAAGAAAAGAAAAGAAAAAAGAAAACCTAGTTATAAAATAATTGATTTCTGGATTTCTGATGAGAGAAATTGGGTTGGAGGGGAGATAGGCAGACAGTTAGGGAAAGTAAAGGGCTAATGTTGGATGGTAGTAAAATAGTCTTATTTTGTACATGTTCCCCTATGCTTCAGGATTTCATGTCAGTGCACATTGAGCATCCCTAATCTAAAAATCTGATATTCTCCAAAATTTTTTATGGCTCACATGCCGCAAATGGAGAATTCCACACATGACTTCATGTGTTACAGGTTGCAATCAAATGACAGATAAAGCTAAAAATATTGTGTAAAATTACCTTCAGAGTGTGTCTTATGTATTCACTTATGTGCAACATAAGTGAATTTTATGTTTACACTTTGGTCCCATCCCAGAAATACTTCCTTATGTATATACAAATATTCCAAAAAAAATTCCATAACTCAAGCACTTCTGGAACCAAGTATTTTGGATAAGGGATACATTCTTAATATTTGTTTTTGCTACCTGTTATTTTCAAGATGCCTATACATGTTTCTGCCTGCAGCTGCACCACTGTGGTGTCAGATCTTGGAAGCTAAGCAAGGTTGCACCTGGTTAGTACTTGCATGGGAGACTACCTGGCAACACCAGCTTCAGTAGGCTTGGGAGAAGGACACAACAACCCACTCCCAAAAATCAATCAGTCATTGAAAACCTTATGAATAACAGAGAAGGACAACAATAGTGTTTCATCTGTTGTGCATAGGATTAGTATGAGTTGAACACCAACTCAATGACATGTAACAACAACATATATGTTTCTAGAGTTATGAAGAATTTATAGGTAGTTCAACCTAAATTATATAAATTGTTCCTAACATAAAGAGGGTGCCCCAAAAATGTGTATACATCTTGGGATGAAAACTTTCCACTTTGCTGTTTTAAGAACGTGTCGTATGTTTGTTCATTGGATTAACAGGATCTGTTGAGTAAATGTCATCTACACTTTGCTACAATAATTCAACTTTTAAAAGTAATACATAGATAACTTCTTAAAATTATGCATACATTTTTTATTAGAAATTTTTAATGTACATCATAATGTGATTCATTTTGACATGCTTTTCATTGTGACAATTTTCATATATGCAATTTGATAAGCATTATTCATATAGGTTACCCCTTACCCTCCTCTATGTTTCCCCTCTCCCCCTCTTCCCATCTAAGTTTCCCATCCAAGTCTTCTCTATCTTTTACTATATAGTATTTTTCTATATATGCATACATTTTTTGGCACCCTTGGATTTCTACTCTGCATTTTATTATGCCCAAAGGGTCAGTGCTCATAAATCCTAGATTAGAAAGGCAGGCATGGTGGCCTATACCTGTGCTCCCAGCTTCTTAGGAGACTATGGCAGAAGGATCACTTGAGGTCAGGAGTTTGAGACCACCCTTAGCAATATGACAAGACCCTTGTCAATAAGTAAATAAATAAATATCCTAGACTAGAGAAATCATACCCTTCAGAAGCACCTTGCTGGGTTACCATCCTGTTGACCAATGGGAATCTAGGATAATGTGCTGGAATACTAAGTAGTGCTTTGGCTAATTTTATTTGACATAATTTTAACATCTTGAATTAGGTTGGATATGTTTGACCTGTGTTCTTACAGACAGGGGAACTGTTAGAAACACAGCAAAGCTAGTAACCACCACACTAACACATGAAAATATATGAGATTTTAAGATCATTATTCTTTTTATGGTAAGACATTTCATAAATATTAACATATCTCAGCATATGATCTAATTTTTCTAATTTTGATATGGGAATCATAGAGGCCCTTGGAAATGAATTTACACAGAAAAACAGGAACTTTATTTGTCCTGTGTGTATATGTTTATTTTGGAAAGCAGCTAGTGTACAAATACCTTCATATTGTAATAGCATCAGCTTAATTCAAATCATCTTTTTTTGGGAGGGATGTGTATATAAAGTGTTGTGCCACCAAAATATATTATTATTGACTCTTTATTGTTAAAATTGTCAGGATATAAAAGGTACTGTGTCAATAATGTCAAGATGCAAAACAGAAGTGTCTCCTAAATGGGGAATAGGGAAACAGCTTGTTTCATCAGGTGATGTACTTAGCTGAACCTTAATTATGATTGAGGGTCTGTTTGTCTCTCTCTTTTTCTTTCTTTCCTGCCTAGGGCCTTGTACATGCTGGGCATGTACTCTACCACTGTGCTACATCCTCTAGTTTCTCTTATTCACATATTTACTTGGTTGATGGACTAATAATGATTTTGATTTGTTAACCTTGCTACATCACTTTTGTGTGTCTTGCTGTTGGAATCCCGTCTTTCCATTTTGCTACAACAGTAAAATAAATGAAGGAGGTCAAGGATGCAGAGTCTAAAGTCTGAGTTTCAGGAGGAGAGTATGGCAGAAAGACTGACTTCACAGGCAGAAGACAACTAATCCTTTAGCATTGGTCTCTTTTACCTCCCTTTGTAGTCACATATGTAACCTGAAAAGGCTGAGAGATGGTTAATTGATATTAGTGCATCACAGTCTGATGGTGGAAGCAGTAAAGTTTGAATCCTGGTATTTTGGACTGTTTTGATTGAGCATATTCTTCATTTCTAAATCACATTTCATTGCATTACAAAGCTATTATTTTATGTGTGTTAGGTATTGAATATCGGGTATGAAAATAATGCTAAATTACATTATTTTTTATCCTTGGTTTTAGAGCTTGTTTATGGATTTGCAAAAATAAAATCTTGGTGCTAATGACATATTTTCCCACCACTTACTTCCTTCTTATATTTTAATATAAATTATAATACGGCATCAGTTATATTTTGCTTCTTAGAATTACTGTGAATGCTTGCATGCATGTGAGATGCTTTTACTTAAAGGCTTGAATTTGAAACATTAATATTGGTGGTATAGAAATTAGAACATGAAGCATGTCATTTTTGGTGTAAACTATGTTAAAGTTCATTTCTTTCATCAATTCTTGTCCATTGCTAATAATATGCATTTGCTCTTTTGAGCTCTTTGGGCTGATGGGGCAATAGATATATCCATATTAAGCTTCCTAAAGAAATTGGTGAAAGGAAAGATTTCTGTGGCTTTTTGATTGAAACTTTTTTTTTAATATACTGAAGTAAAAAAAAAAATCTTCCTGTTCTTTCTGAGGGAATTGTTCTCACAATTTTTATTATTAAGTAATTACCTGAGCGAGCTTCTCTGTTCTTAACAAGCAGCTGTGGCCTTCATTCTAGGTAGTGGTGCTTGAGTGAGCTTTTTTACAGTGTGTTCTGACAGGTGGCCAGCATTGTATTTATACTGGCAGGGAAAGAGAGATCTGGCTGGGAGAACAACATTCTCCAAGGATTGTGTCTGAAGACTCCCTGAGTGGTGCAATAAACCTCTTCCTCCTCCACTTAAAAACAGGCTCAACAGCTGCAGGGTTTATTTTGTTTTATTTTGTTTTGGGGGGTAGGTGATTGGTTTTCCTTTTGTTTTTGAAGAAAATTTCTTTTGTTTTTAACTAACTTTAATAAGGAATAATTGATATAGCAGTGTATGGCTAGGATCATAAGAAATTACTTATTCTTTAATAATGCTCCTGTCCATGAATGTGCCTAATCATTGTTAATAAATGAAAATATTTTAAATTATTTGGAGCAGAGTAAAAGAAAAGAATTAAAAATGAGAAATAACAGTAGGAAGGTGATTGCTGGGTTGATTTACCTAATGGAATTAGTAGAGTAGTATCAAAAGAAATTATGGAAGAATTAAAATATCACTAGGATATATGCCAGTTCATAGATGAGTTTCTTATAAAAGCTATGTTTGTAGCCCAGCCATTCGCTTCATGATTATATGTTCAATTATAAACTGTCTAGGAGTTTGAAGATCTAGGTTTAACAAGTTTCACCAATTCCTTCTGGTGACACCTTCGGCAAACCCTTGGAAGTCTTTAGAAGGACCTGCGAAGATTTGGGTATCTAGGTTATCTCTTTGAATTTCACAATCCTGTTAGAACAATAAAAATTAAAAGTATTTGCATAGATTGGAAAAACACTATCAGCCTAAGGATTCTGGCTCTGGTAAGGAGATCTGAGGAATTCATTTTAAGTTTTTAAGTGAAAGATTTGAGGAGTCTTGTGTTAATATGTTTTTAAAATTTTTTGATTTGCCTTATTTATTGAATACCTACTAGAGCATCTCCTTGGACCTTATTTCTTTTTATATATATTCAGTTATTATTACTCTTTTGTATATAGTCTCAAATTCTTGGCCTTCCCTGTTTGCTTCCAGTTAGATCCAACTCTGTTAGATGGTGCATGTGAAATACACACAATATTGTTGAATGGGCTTATTTTAAACATTGACTGTGAAGCTCAAGTGGGCCTTCACTGCTGCCTGATATCTTATCACATTTCCTTTATTCATTCTTCTGTGCTGGGCAGTATTTCTCCTCTTTCAAACCTCCACAACCTCCTTATTTCTCACTTTTCACTCTCAGCTGGTGACTTAACTATTTTATTGAGAAAATGAGTTGTCAAAATATATCTTCTATATAGTCCCACCATCTTACCAATAAATGTGCCTGCATTTGTTCATCTATCCTTTGCTTTCCCTGCTGTTGCCCAAATCATATTTAAGACCCACCTCACTCCATTAGTCCATTAGATCCTGAGTTACTAAGGAGCATTACTTAATCAATTCTGTCTTCTCTTCTATAGCATCAGTTGTTTTGATAATATAGTCTCACATTGTCATCAGCACAAAAATATCCTGTGATATCTCACATCATTAGAAAAGAAACCCTGTCTTGAAACTACCTCTCCTTTTGGCTATTCTGTCACTTCTTGGTTCCACTGATAACAAAATTCTTTGCCTTAAAAGAATTGTTTGTACTATCTCCTCCCTCTTATTCTCTTTTAAACTCATTCTAACCAGAGTTTGTCCCTGGCACAAAAGGAATGAGTATGATTGTGTAGGATATATATACTGCACAAGAGGGCCACATTCAAGAGGACAATGTTTACATCATATTTTTCATGACAGCTTTCCAGCAGATGGCACTAAGTGTCCTGTTTTAATACAATCAGTATATTATATGATGATTTTGCATGCGGTAGAGGTATAGTGTCTTCAGGAGGTGCATTGTTGAATTTATAAAAAGCCTTTGCATAGGCTAGTGTTATGCTGTCACTCCACTAAAATAGCTTTGTTTAGCTCACAGATGACCTCTACATTTCTCTTCTCACAATCAATTTTCAGTGACTTTATTAGTATTCAAAACAATTGCTCACCTTTTTTTTTTTTTTTTTTTTTTTTTTTTTTTTTTTTTTTTTTTTTTTTTTTTTTTTTTTTTTTTTTTTTTTTTTTTTTTTTTTTTTT
>VMDO01016833.1:0-46604 GCA_007922755.1 Pedetes capensis | reverse complement strand
AGGACATCATGTTTGGAAGAGTGGCAGGTCAACGGAAAAGAGGAAAACCCTCCACCAGATGGATTAACACAGTGTCTGCAACAATGGGCTTAAACATAAATAAGATGGTTTGCCTGGCACAGAATCGGCAAGTGTTTCAATCTGCTGTACATAGGGTCGCTATGAGTTGGACTCGACTCGACGGCACCTAACAACAACAAGTCTGTGTCCAACTGATAGTGACCCTACATACAACAGGCGAAACACTATTGTCAGGGCTTCTCTGCTATTCCTAGGGTTTTCAATGGTGGATTGATTTTCAGGAGTGGGTTGCTGGGTCCTTCTCCCAAGCCTATAGCACCTGGTGTTCCCAGGTGGTCTTCCATCCAAGTACTAACCAGGCCCGACCCTGCTTATCTTCTGAGATCGGACAGATTGAACGCCACAGTGCCACAGCTGCAGGCAACATCAACATACATCTCAGTAATTCAATCTATTAAACCAGTGTCGAGACTGAACTGAAGAATAATCCAGGCAGAAAACAGAAAGGACAGAAAGAGGGGAATCAGTTCCAGACAAGCAAAGAGGAGACTTCCAGCTCCAGTGGGGAGGCTTGTGCTGGCATTTGCAGACTCTGGCCGCCCTTCTCTCCCATCCTCCATGATCAGCGATGGCCTTAGTCCTTCCAGCTCCTATGGGATGGGCCTCACTGATCTGAGAATGGAGAAGCCTCCACCAGCCACAGCAGCCCAGGCCCCAGTGCCCAGCCTCAGCACCTGCTTCCCACTGGCCAGAGCTGGCCTCTGTCCTGCTCACAGACTCTGTAGCTCATCCACACAGGCCTCTAGGATTGAAAGTCTGGTCTGCTGCTTCACTGATCGCCTTAGTCACTCCCGAGCCATTTTCTCCCTGTGCTTCACTCAATCTGTGCCTCGTGCTTTCTCTTTTCCACGTGGCTACATAGCACAGGGGCACAGAGATCGCCCACTCTGAGAGCAGGAAGCCTAACAAACACCCTGACACTATGAGAGCAAACGTACAAAAGCTCCTGGGCTGACCTTCAAGAACAGAGACAGAGGAGAGAGAAAATGTGACTCAGTGTTGGGTTAGAGAGTATGTTACACTCTCTGCAAAGTGAAAAACTCCTTTGTTGGGAGCAAACTGCCACTACTTTTGGAAAGGTATCAAAGCTCTGAGTCCAATCAGAGGAAAGAAATCAATAAAGATTTACTTCCTTGTTAGAGGAAATTATTTTCTTGGCAAAGTTCACAATATTCCGAGAGTTTGTCTTAATCATCAGATAGAAGAACCCCCAGCCAGCCAGCAGGCTGTCTGAGGGATGCCTCGTGCTCTTTGAGGACATTGATTGCAACTCCCTGCCTTGCTAAGCCACTCATCTCAATTTAACTATGGGATTTGAGCAGGGGCACCAAAATTATGTTGTGAGGACACTAAAATGCGACCCTGTCTCTGGAGAAGCCCTCAGCTGTGTCTGTTATCCATTGCTTAGGTACCTCTCCACATCTGTCATTCTCTGAGTGCCAATGCTTAAATCTAAGGTGTGTACTCTTTCTTATCTCTGCTTAATAAACTCACTAACTTCATTTCACAAAATGGCATTTAGTTTCATTTTTCTTGTTCTGATAAGTGAGGCTGTGCCTTTATATCCTCATCCTTCACTGGCAACATGACTTTTAGAAAATCAAACAAGAATAGACAAGCTAAGACTTCCGGTTGAAATGGCAGGTTAAGAGAAGCCTCTGTGTGATGTGGTAAAACAGAGGACCTAAGATAGGAAGGAGGGGTCCCTTTCCCAAAGAAAGATCTGGAGAAGGGTAGAAACCACAGAGGCATTTGTGATGTGGTCCCAGTTTGCAGAACAGCTGAGCAGCAAGAAGAACTGAGCAGGACACATCTCCAGTGGCGGTTGCCTGTGAGGGAGGTAAAACAGCGTCCTCATCCCCAAAGAGGTCAGCCACACAGCCCTGGCCATCAGGCTGGCAGCCATACAGGACAAGGCCACAGTCCTTGAAGCCCTTGAACTCTTCTGAGGACTTGGTGGGACAGTGGCTCTTCCTGACTGGGGGTTCAACATTGGAGAAGTGACTCGCTTTCCCTCACTCCACGTCTCTGAGGGCTGAGGCCCTGCAACATCTTCAGAGGGAATCTACTGTATGAGACTGAGCTACCGGGGACCTGAAAACAAAGAATTATCACTCGTGGAGACCCTGGGGGTGACCTGGCACAGCATCAGTGTGATCCACAGGTGAGAAGACTGACCACCACCTCCACCTAAGAGACTCCAACATTAGAGGCCACATAAAGAAGCCCCTCCTGTACTTATCTTCTTCCTTCCTTCCTTTATTTTCTTCCAGTGTGCTGGGGATTGAGCCCAGGGCTCTGCATGGGGTAAGGGCTGTGCCACAGTGCAATATCCCAGCCTTTGGCTTATTTTGCTTGGAGATAGGGTCACACTGAATTGCACAGGCTGCCTCTGGTCTGGGGCTCAAAATCCTCCTGCCTCAGTTCCTAGAGATGCTGAGGTTGGAGGGGAGCAAGTCAGTGTTCAACTCTTCTTTTTCCCTATCGTCTCTCTTCTTGTTGTTAATTTTGATTTCCTCATTTCTCTTTTTTCTAAAGTAATTTTTATCTTTTTTATTTAGTTTTTTGTCTTTGCCTGTGTATCTCTTTTTCTATTTACTTTTGTCGGGTTGATACTTTAACTCTTTTAGGCTTACTACTTCCTATTGCCCTGCTTATCTTTACCTAATTCTGTTTATATGTCCTTTTCTTTATCATGCTATCTTTTTTTTATCTTTTGCTCCTTTCCCTTCCTCTTCCTACCATTCATCTCCTTTCTAAATCTTCTTTTTCCTGTCTTTTACTTCACTATTGAGGCATTCTGTGGTCTTCCCTTCTCTGACCCCCCTTACTTTATGAAAATACTATTTATACCTTCACTCTAAATATTTTGTAACTTCATAGCTTGCTCTATATAATTATTGTCATTCTTTCTTCTCTGGGTGTTGGTGGTACAAGAGTTGACTTTAAGATATTTTAACTGTATTTCTATGTTGGATACGGTAAGATATTGTACCTGTTATAGTGGTTTGTCTTCCTGTCTGTGAGTGGCACTGGAGATTGTGATCTCAAGAGAAAACTGCTCACTAAAAAGAACCCCAAATAAAGTGGGATTTCTTCAAACCCAGATACAAGACTCTGGCCTGGGATTACTCCATGAGGGAAAGGGGGCTCTAGGCTAAATGAATTGGGAGGCACCACATCCTATAATCCTCTTCTGGAAATTTACATTTCATATTAGCTTAGAAGGGTTTCCAGGGAAACCCGAAGTAGAGGCACTAAGTTTATTCCAGCATTTTCCAGATAGTTTGGCTGTAGAACGCTGTGATGCACTACCCAGAAATACCCAAAGTGTAAAAAAAGAATAGTAAACTGAGACTGAGACAGTTTTTATTTTAGTGGGTACTACAAGTTACTAAGTGTCACTAACAAGTCATGTAATCTCACAGACCTCGGTTTTCAGTGACAAATTAGTGAAACACTGTAGCAGAGCTCTGTGTGCACTAAACCGCAGACACTATGTGGGGGAAATGTATCATAAGTAATGAAATTTTACACAGATGCAGAGAGTTAAAATCATTAATTCCATATTTTAGCATGAGATATGAAAAATAGTTTCCCAACTGCAGGCCACACTTACTGCTCTGTTATTCATAAAACTTTCTTATAAGGCAAGATCTACTCCTTTAATCCTCTACCATCTGGCTTACTCCAAAAGCCTTTCCAAACAGCACAATAACCAAAGCCCACTACAGGCTTTTCTCCTTTATGCTCACAGTGCAAATTTCTATCTTGATATTTTAAATTACTGTCTTAAAATCTAACTCTATAAGTCCCACAAGTGCTATTTGAAACTAACATTTAAACTAAATGTGCATAGGTCTGCTACTGTTCCAACACATTAATGCACACACGTACATGTATGTGGCAAATGGGTTCCGGCAGCTCAGTATGTCTCATTTTCATTCTTGTTTTGGCTTCTCATCACCTGTTTTCCTATCATTGCTCTTGTGTTTTACAGCCCAAAAATATCCGCAAACACTGCTACTTCACTGTGTGTGAAGTGTTACGAGTGCAAACTCAGCACGAGAAAAATCTCCATCTAGATTCAAGGAATTTACTGCTCAAAGTACCATCAAGAATTCTCTTCTGTGCTTGTGGGGCGGGGGAGAGAAGAGGGAGGAGGGGAAAGAAGAGGGAGAGCGAGGGAGAGGGAGGGAAGAGAGCGAAAGAATGCCCAGAGGGTACAACCTGCCCTTTTTCACCCAGTCTGAGAGATAAGAATAGTTGTTACATTTTTTAATGGCTGGGAGAGGAGAGAGGAATTTTTCAGACAATCAAAAATTAAACAAAATTCAAATTTCAGCGCTGTCCCTTTGTGCTTCCTTGTGATGCAGCCAGACCCCTTTGTTTACATGCTGTCTGTGCTGCTTTCTCAACATGAGAGCAGAGCTGCATAGTAGTGACAGACACCATGGGCTCACAAAGCCTAAAACATTTACTATCTGGCTGTTTACAAAAACGTTTCAAAGTCTGTAGATCCCTGCCATACACCCGTACTTTTAGACAGTGTGTTTTGCCTGAGAAAGCACAGTTGCTCCACTGAGTAGACCTGGGGGGAACCGTTTCTGGCAGCAAGCCTAGCTGGCCTTTCCGGTTTTCCTGGAATAGGGGAAACATGACCCTCTTGCAGGACTGGACCAGGGTGGGGATCAAGACAGCAGGAAGCCAGGCTTGGTCCTGGGAAGAGATGGTGGTCATGGAGATTCAGCAGACAGCTCTGCCCAGTGCTATGGGCCTCAGAAGAGCAGGAGCAGTGGCAATGGATTGGCCAGAAGCCTGGGGATAGGGTGGGGAGGCTGTGAACAGCAGGGAGACCCAGGTGACCAGGACAGGGCCATGCAGGGCCAGAGCCATGGGCCGCCATTTGCAGCCCCACCAGGAACAGGAAAGGCCGTGGTCACCTGGCCAGCCAAGGTCATGGGCAGCCTGGGGTTAGACTACAGGGCAAATGGACTTTGCCTCAGTGGCTTCAGGCTGGGCAAGCAGCCAGGGAGTAGAAGACGGTCTGAGGGAGCTGAGGGAGCCAAAGAAGGAGTTGTACCTGCAGAGGCTGCAGAGATATTCCTTCCAGAAGCCCAGGTCACATAGCAGCGGACCTGAGTGGACAGCCAGGGACCCAGGTGGGAAGAGGAGGAAGCAGCAGAGCTGAGGATCCTCTGCATCAGGGATGGAGACGATTCCAAGGAGGGGCAGTTGCCAGGAAAACTGGGAATTTGATGCAGCATTGGGTGCCGTGTCTGCCCCCTGCTAATCTTGGGTGATCAGAAAGTGCAGTGAATGTTTAAATTAAAACTTTTTGAGGGAGATTGATGGCCATGTGTCTTCCACTATAATAAATTTTTAAATCTAAACATTCACTCTAGTCTTCTGATTGCACCTTGTATGCAACAAAGTTATACCATGGACTGTAAAGGAGTGGGAGAGAATGTTCTGGAGGGTGATGATATTCTGTATCTTCTTAGGGTGTTGGTTAAGTAGGGTGAATATGTATCAACAGTCCCTCACCTGTACACATGAACCAACCATATGAATATCGTATATAAATTACACACTGGCTGCAGCATGGACCTGCGGGTCAGCGACTGTCCACCTAGGTCCTGCCAGCCTCATGGTAGGTGATTCTTTGGCGAAGGGGATGCCACCTTCCAGGATATTCGCCAGCAGCCCAGGCATTTTCCCTCCAGATGCAGGAAGCCCTGCCTTCCCACCCTCACTCAGCTGCCTCTGGCTTCACCACCAGACCAACCACACCACACCCCCACCCCAGCCCATGCCCTGTTATTCTCTTCACCAGGAGCACATCCCTCAAACCTCCTCTGAGGCTCATCTGTTTGTCCCCCTATAGTCTTTGCAAGGTCTACCCTGATGCCCACTTTAAACCTAAGTCCCTCCCTTAGCCTTTCCTCCCCTCCTCTGCCCCATTTTGACCAGAAAACCTGTTTCCAGATATCGCCATGGCCCCTTTGGGGCAACATGCTCCTTGATTGAGCACCACTGTTGCTGTTGTTCCCATAAATCCTGGTCTAAGTCAATGAAGATGTCACGGTTTCCTGTCCATACTCTTGGGCCTGTAAGACGATCAGTCAGATGGGTAGAGAAGGATCTTTGTGAGAGAGATTAAGTCCTTGGGCTCCTGATGACAAGCATATGTGGGACAGGTGGGGGCAGCAAGAACAGTCTGCTGTTAGACTCCTTGTTTCCTCTCCCCCTTACTACACAGTAGGGTTGGTCCAGGCCAGAAAAGGCAAAGAATAAAACACAAAATCAAGTGAGTGAATTTATGTAACCCAGTCTTACCGCTCTCTTACTCATTTGAGGGAGGTTACAGAAATATAAACAATGGGATAAAAATAGATAAAGAAATCAGGGCAAAGGGAAATGAAATATAGCTGTAGAAAGTCTGTGACCAATCAAGGCCATAAGACCCTGTTCTCTTGGGAAAAGTGGGTGGGGTGCAAATTTAGTATTGAACTTCTTAGTGCCAGGAAAAAAAGATTGATAATCAATCACAACATGCACAGTGTTCAACAGTTTTTTTTTTTAAAAAGGGAAAAAAATCTACCCAAATTACCTCTTTGTTCCACCACCCAGTGGGTCAGGGAAGATCATATTGAAAACTAAGAAACAGCTCCTCCATGGTCCTCCAAAATAGAAACAGAACGAGATGCACAGGCACTTCTCCAAACAATGCAATCTTTTAATCTTTGATTTTTCCATCCCTGTATTTGGCATAATGAGGTAAGACGTTTATACTAAATTACTGCACTAAATAAAAGATGAAACTATCCAAGGCTCACAAATAAGTTGAATAATTCATTGAATAATGAAAGCATTAATAGTATTTTCCTACATTTCCATTTAGTTTACATTATCATATTTAGTCCTCAGAAAATTCTAGGAGTATTTCATGTCATTTTCAGGTAAAAAACTAAGATTCAGAGAGGTCACGTAACTTGCCCAAGATGACAAACCTAGCGTGTAAAGGAAGCAGATTTGAATAAATTCTTTGGGATCCATGATCTTTGTATTTGATTTTGTCTGGTTCTTTTTTCTTATACTGCTTGTCTATCCTTTACTAATATTTTTCATATAATATTTTTAGTAAATATGTACTTAATAGTGTATATCCATGGTATTCTTGATTTCTTGACTGCTGCTTCCATGGGCGTTGATTGTAGAACTAAGTAAAGCAAATCATGAACAACTTAAATCTTTTCTCCATTTATTGTGAACTGACCCAGTTGTAAGGATTTCTGTTTTGTTGGTGTTTAGTTGCAATCCATACTGAAGGCTATGATCTTTGATCTTCATCAGTAAATGTTACAAATCCTCCTCACCCTCAATAAGCAAAGAAATCAAAAGCAAGAAATCAAAAAACACATTGCTTTGGGAAAAGCTGTAGCAAAAGATCTCTTTAGCGTATTGAAAAAGATGTCACATTGAAGAAAAAGGTGTGTCTGATTCATGCCATGGTATTTTCAATTGTATCATATGGTTGTGAAAGCTGGACAGTGAGCAAGGGTGACAGGAGAAGTATTGATGCTTTTGAATTATGGTGCTGGAGACGATTGTTGAATATACCATAGACTGCCAAAAGAACTAACAGATCTGTCCTAGAAGAAGTCCAACCAGAGTGCTCCTTGGAAGCAAGGGTGGCTAGACTGAGTCTTACATTTTTTGGACATGTAGTCAGGAGGGACCAATTCCTAGAAAAAGACATCATGTTTGGGAGAATGGCAGGTCATTGAAAATAAGGAAAACCCTCCACCAGATGGATTGACACAGTGTCTGCAACATTGGGCTTAAACATAAATAAGATCATGTGCCTGGCACAGAATTGGGGAGTGTTTAGTTCTGCTGTACATAGGATCTCTATAAGTTAAACTCAACTCAATGGCACCTAACAACAACAACATCCATGGTAAAGTGATTAGGAAAGTTCTGAAGTCTATGAAAGAACTTTGTACTTGAAGTGGCCTAAACAATAACAAAGGGCCTGGTGAGGTGGCACATACCTGTCATCTCAGCACTGGGGAGGCTTAGGCAAGAGGATAGCAAGTTCAAGGACAACCTGGGATGCAGAGGAAGAAACTGTCTCAATAAACAGCAGAAGCAACAAAAAGCAAGTTTGCCACTTCTGAGTAGGAGTCCAGAGGACCCAGGCCTCAGCATGGTGAGAATGTGGACACACAGTGCCGAGAGAGGCTGGCCTCTGCTCCACCACCCAGACCATCAGCTTCTCCTGTAGGCTGGTTTTCTGTTTCCATGGCACAGTTGCAATACTTTCAAGCATCAAGCATAAGTCTGACAATGCCCAGTGAGAAAATGAGGTCATTCACCTTCCTTCTCTCTCTGTTCTCTGTTCTTCTCCTTCTGATGGGGTCCATGTAGCTCAGGCTGGCATTGGACTCACAGTCTTTCTGCCTCTGCCTCCCAAGCACCGGAGTAACAGGTGTGCACCATCACACCTGGTTCTTGTTCTTTTTTAAAGCAGCTCTACTGAGGTACAGTCTATATACCTTGTTGATCCTCTGTGTCGCTGTTCTATTTGTCTTTGAATTGGAGTGTGGAAATCTCTGTGGTTGCCAAGTGGCCTGTTTGTCCCTTCATTTCTATAAGTTTCTGCTTGTTGAATTTTGGACCTGTTACAGGATGAATATGTGTTTATCGTTGTTAAATCCTATGTTCTGGCCCCTTCATCATTAGAAAGATTCCCCACTTCGTTTCAGCAGCATAACTCATTTTAAAGTCTGTTTTCTCAACATTTCTTAGTATTTCAGCTTTCTTGTAGTTGCTGTTCTCATGATCTATCCTTTTGACTAACTTTCGGCCTATGTGAGTTTTTAACCAAAGTGTGTCACCTGTGTACCACATACAGTCGGGTCATGGTCTTTATCCAGTATCTTAATCTCTGTTCTCTGATTGAGTTCCATCCAGGTTGTTTGATTTCACAGGCATCCTCACCCTCACATTCACACATGGCCCTGCACTCTGCAAACTTCCCCTTCAGGCACAGCTGGGAAAGTCAGGATCCTTCCTCAACTCACACTTCCAGTCACAACACAAATGTTTTTTATTTGTCTGTTGGTTGGTTGGTTGTTTCCCAGCGCTTCACAAGCTCAGCAAGTCCTCCAGGCCTGAGTCATGTTCCTGCCTCCAGCCTCACTCCACCAGGCTCCCTTTCACCCCTTAAACTACACAGGGTCCCATATTAGGATAAAGCCAGCTGCTGTGATAGTAGACATCCACAAGAGAACGGCTGGGACCCAGTAGCAGTGTGTACGTCACTCACGTCCAAGGCAGAATCACTCCAGGACCCAGGCTGACATGGTCTCCAACTTCTTAAACACATGACTTCCAAGACACAGCAGCCAGGCTTCAGGGTGAGAGCGCAGAGGAGTATATATGCAACGTTTCACAAGCCAGACCTGAACTTGGCCTCTGTCACGTGGCATTGACTGGATGGCAATCACACAGCCAGGCCTAACTTCAAGGAAGATGAGAAATGTAGTTTGTCTACGTGCCCAGGAGGAACAAAGTTTGGATTTTGACATACAAAAAAAGAAAAATAAATGTAGTAGAATCTTCCACCAAGCCCCTGCACTACTCCTGCATTATGTTCTGGGGCAGCAACTGACATCTCTCTCATGAAGCCCAATGCAGGTATCATATGCAAGACTTGTAAAGCACATGAAGGAAAGGGCTGGCTTGCCTTTGACCCACTACTTTCCCTGAAATCTGGTTCTCAGTAAACACTATACTGAGCCACATGAAATGGCCGTTTCATTGGTCATAAATGTTTAACATCAATGGCCTCAATGTGCAACCTTTAAGGCACATATTTCATGACTGGACTGTCTAGTAGAGCATCTTGCACAGTTAAGCAGAATTCTCTGAGGTAGAGCTGAGCTCTTTTCCAACTTGCTTCTTTCCCCATCTTAAGCCTTGTTTTATTGTTGTGTTGGATGCCATGGAGTTAGATCCAATTCATAGTGACCTAAATGCTACAGAATGATATTGTGCCATGCATACAATCTTTTTATGTTTTAGCCTAATGTTGCACCCATTATATTTCTTCTCCTTTTGAGTTGTGCTACATCAGCAAAAGGAGGTCCCAGGGGCTTCACTCCAGTCCCATCATTAAGGTTGACTCTTCTTTGAGGAAACAACTCTTCCCCAGTCATTTCTTGAATGCCTTCCATACTGGGGGGGGGCTCATTTTCCAGCACCATATTTGACAGTGCTTCTCTGCTATTCACAGGGTTTGCAATGACTAACTGTTTTGGGAGTGGACTGCCAGGTCCTTCTCCCTAGTCTGTCTTAGTCTGGAAGCTCAGCTGAGCTGACCCGGCTGATATCTGAGATACCAGTGGCATAGCTTTCAGCACCACAGCAACACTCAAGCCCCACAGCACAAGCTGACAGACACGTGGGGGTGAGCCTTGTTAGGGAGTTTAAATCCTTGCCAAGGAAGCACTTGAAGAGCATAGTATTTTGTGGACTCACTATGAGGTCACACAGCCTGTGGAGACGCAGGCAGAGAGGTGGGGTGAGGTCACCCAGGACCCCGGAGGCCTAGGAGGAAGCATTGTCGTGCCTGTTAATGGGCAGCAGAGCTCTGGTTCTGTCCCAATTAGGCAAACATTTGTTCAGCATCTAAGTACCAGGCGTAGGTCTCCAGTGGAGACACAATGGCAAGTGCCTCTCTAGAGCCCCAGGCTGAAATGAACTGGTAATTTGTTTTGGAAATATCCCTTGAGCATTGTTCAGAACAATGGACCCGATAAAAGAAAGAAAAAGCATCTGGAAGTTCATTATAATATTCCAGACAAGAGACAGTGGCCTATATTTTTTCCTCTGCAGCAACTCTTTTCTTCCTGCAAGGGGAGAGTGGGGGGGAGGGGGGGAGAATGGCAGTGATGGGAAGGGTGAAGGGGCTGGAAGCACACTTAGGCAAAGAGGAAACCCAAGGTCATTCAGCTGGTGAAGAGCGACAGGGCTGAGGTTCAGAAAGGAGGCACCATGCAGACAGATGGAGTGGAGTGGGGTGCGGGCTTAGGAGGAGCTCACCTACGACCCCATCCCTTCCAACGCCTGACAGCGGGAAAATCTACACAGAACTTCGGAGGAACTGGGCTCTCGGCATGTCAGGAACAGCCTGGGCCCTCTTCCCCTGGTATCTGCCATCCTGCTCAGCCTCTGCCTTCATCCTGAAGAGTGAGGGGCTGGAGGCTTGGGAGGAAAGCCCACTCCAGGATGCATGTCCTGCCATTTGTCACTGTCCTGCAGCAGTCTTTCTGCTGGGTCTTTGTTGTTGTCAGGCTCTGCACTAAAAATAGGCTTTCTCAAGAAAGCTCCCTCTGGGTGGCCCTACCAAGGGCTTACATGATTAGCTCCCCCTTCAGGACTAAGCCGGGTGCTCTGGCATCTGACGGTCCATTTTCTTTTTCATGACAGACTCTAAGGAGTGCTCACCCTGGTGACCTCAGATCTTGAGCCAGGATTTAGGACAGGAGGTGGCGCAAGGCTGGCATCGTTCAGGTTCCCTCAAAGTTCCAATCAGAATCACCGCACAGAGTGCCAGATTCCTCTGCCCATTTGTCTCCCGTGTTAAGGTTTTAAAGCCTGTCTATAAAATTACACTCCTCTGAGCTTTCCACTGAACCTGGGGGCTTTGCGGGCGGGTGGGGGTCACAACTGCCTCTAAAGAAGGGGGTGGGTGAAGAATCACCTGAGGAGGGTTCTGCAGCCGTCACTGTTGAGGCCACAGCACAGCACAGATCCTCCGGGCCGTCCCCAGCCCAGTGTCACATGCCAGGCTCGAATCTGGCATCCCTGCTTCTTGCCTCAGCGGAGTCTGGAGACCACTGTGGGGTGGGCCTGAGCCCCCATGGGTGACGATGGAGGTGTCAGGGTTGGCCGTGCCCAGGTGCCCCTCCCGAGGGATGACGTACCTGTGGGTATACCTTCTATGACCAAAGCGCATGTGTAAATCCATCTGCGTCCACTTTCAAAGGCAGTGCTGCTATTTGGTCTTTTTGATGACCTCATGAGATGACTGAAAGTCTGACGTGGAGGAGGTTGAAGCTCAACAGCGAGTTGACTCATCCGGGTTCAAATTCACCCAAACTTCCAGCATCACAGTACTGGAGATATAACTTTTAAATCACACAAAATCATCATTCTTGTACACCTTCCCATGCAGAAAAAAAAAAACAAACACCTCTTCCCGCTAATCCTCACACTGCGTCCCATATGGACAGATGCAGCAGCAGGCGCACCAAGGGCTCATGGCATCCCCAGATGGGATCGGCTTCTGTGGTTTGCCTTCCTTTCATTCACTGTGTATAAATTCTGCAAAATCTCAGAAAGCCTAAATTTTAGTATTTTAAAGCATTTTTCTTGCCATAGGAGAAGGACTTTTTGCTTCTATTTCTCATTTATTGCAGGTAGAAAAGAAGGCGATTTCTATGTCTACCTTAATTTCCTAACCACCCACGCAAATGAACTCTGTAATGAGTAATAATAGTCTTTAAGTTAGTTCTCTTGCACTTTTCAGGGAGATAATTACTCCATCCAAAAATCAGAATTCTACTGGTCTTGCATTTGTTTAGCTTATGACCCTAAAGACTGCACAGTCCATGGTGTCACTCCTGGTCAGGGCCTTTGAACTGTACCATGTTCCAGAAGAAGGATAAGCCACACTCATTAGACAGAGGAGAGGGCCAGAGGGAGCCAAACTTACAACAAACCTACTCTGGGAATGACTAACCCACACCCACAATAGTGGCCTTAATCCACCCACAAGGGTTCAGCTCTCCAGACTACCAACTGGAAAGTCTCCACCTCTTAATGCTGCTAATACTTGTCTCAATATAAAGGCAATTACATTTCAGCAGGAGTTTTCAGGAGACTCCAAATGATAGCACTATTAATTTTAAAAATGTCTGTATCTCTCACATGTCCTTGTCTGTCTCCCCTAACAGCCTTGCTTAATTGACCCGTCACATATTACTAGGGAAAAAAAGTTCTCTCTGTGCTAGGCATGTGGGTGGCTGGAACTCAGAAGAAGATTCAAGATTTTCCCATCTCAATGGCTTTTAGAGTCCCGAGGATGGCCATAAAACCTGCTGGAGCTGGATTTCACAAAATAAGCTTAGAGGATGATGTCTTCCAGCAGAGCTGGAGGCAACAGCCTGGTCTGCGCCCAGTTCTGATGAGCTGGAGGACGGAAGGCCCTCACCTGTGGCAGCTCTTTGAAGGGTGTTATGGTTTCACTATGAAATACCCCACATGCTGAGCTCACGTGCTGAGTGCTTGGTCCCCAGCTGGGGATGCTGTTTTGGAAGGTGGTGGGAAGTTTAGGGGAGGTGCCTGGCTGGAGGAGGCCAGTCACTGGGCCAGGCCCTTGAAGGTTATTCTGGCCCCCAGTCTGCCCTGAGCTCCCTTCTGCTTTGTGGCCACTACAAGTTGAACTCTGCTCCACCACGCCCTCCCCATGACGGTGGACTAAAGCTAAAAAAACTTTCCCCCCTTAGTAGTTTGTGTGAGCTGCCTCAGTCACAGCAGCGTAGAAGTAACCAATACACAGGGAAATCTCATCTCCTGCACAGACTCCAGGAGCTCCCGGTACTCGGGATTGCCCAGCACCTCCCTCTACAGAAGAGCAGACCCCTCCCAGCACCATGTGGCCCACCTCTCCAGACAGCCACATCACTTGGGCCCCAACATCAGTGACAGTAGACTTGGCAGTGTTGCATGGTAGGTGTATGTGTTTCAGAAGTTGGCCGTGTGCACTCTAAGCCTGGCCCCACTGCTTCCTGTCAGGGAGACCACTTAGGAGAGTTTCATAACCTTTCCGTTCTCCAGGTTTCCTAGCTGCAGCTGCTGTTGTTGTTGTTGTTTGTTGTTGTAGTTAGGTGCCATTGAGTCAGGTCCAACTCATAACAGCTCCCATAGGGTTTTCAATGGCTGATTGTTTCAGGATTAATTTTGGGAAGTGGATGGCCACATCCTTCTCCCATTTTTGTGCTGCTAGGGAACGAACCCAGGTCATCAGAAAGTGCAGAGCAGCGTTCTACCAACTGAGCCTAACCCCAGCCCCTCTAGCTATGGTGGTGCTGTTGCTGTTAGTTGCCGTCAAGTCAGTATCCAACTCATAGCAACCCTGTGTACAATAGACAAAACACTATTGTGCTTCTCTGCTATTCATAGGGTTTCCAATGGCAGATTGATTTTTGGGAGTGGGTTGCCAGGTCTGTCTCCCAAGCCTATAGCACCTGGTGTTCCCAGGCAGTCTCCCATCCAAGTACTAACCAGGCCCAACCCTGCTTAGCTCCCAAGATCTGATGGATCGGATGTCACAATGGAACAGCTACAGATGGTATTTTGTTACAGTGATGTAAAAGTGACTAAGACAGGGACCATCCATGCACTCCTCATAGGTGAGCCTCCTGAGCAGAAAGAGAGCATGATGGAGAGGAGTGGGTGGTGGATTTTGAGAGCCATGTAGAAGATAATCAGACAGATCCATTTGTTTAGCCCTTTTGCCCCAACCTATCCAGTACTTTGTCTCACCTGAAAATGTATTAAAACCTCAGCACAATGCACACAAGACCTACATGTCATCATGGGGAGATGTCACTTAGGTCACATCCCTCTCCAGTACCTTAAATTATTGCCATTTCTGGTGTAGTGTACTTCCTGTAAGTTCAGGAAGGAAGAATGGGAGAAACAAACAACAGAAAGCAACTGCTGGCCACATGCACAAAGTTCTGGCTACATTTTGATACTAAATATTCTCTCACCCTCTACTCTCTGTTGAGATCTGGACTTACTGAAATAACCCAAACCTGAAGGAACTGAGTCCCAGGTCCTCTCAGATTTCCATCACCCAGTTCTATACAGAGCAAGGCGATTCTCAAAGGCACCCAGGGAACACTTTTGGTTGCAGACACAATGTTCACTGCCTCCCTGGCCCTTGTTCAACAACAATTTAATAGTGTAGCCCCTTTTCATCTCATGGTTCTTGCAAACAAAGACAGATTCTAAAGCTGCTGGTCGCTAAGGATCATAAAGTAAAAACTGAAAGGCCAATACTTACCAGCATTTTGGTTTCAGCTTTATAAGTTATGCCTAATTTTTAAATTTATGCTATTTTTACATATCTTCCTGTAGGCATTAGTCATTGTGTCTATAATTTTAGCAATGATAATATTTAATTTATGTCTTCGTGAATGAATAACATTATTCAGGCACCCACATAGAAAAGGTCTAAAGAACTTCAGCAGCGCTTAATGTAGTTATAATAATAAGGAACTTGGCACACAGGATGCTCACATGGAAATTCCTTTGTGATTATACTTATGGAATTTTTAAACCCCCAACTACGACAATTAACAAAGTAGGCAAGGGTTGCATAAGGAGACACAGACTCATAGTACAGGAAGGACTCAGGGAGACTCATAGGAACCTCTTTGAGGATCCTGATTTGGTCAAAAAGGAAACAGAGGCCTAGAGTGGTCAATTTTTTGGTCATGTTATTTTTGCCATGTCAAATTATGTTTGCATTTATGTTAATACTGCAACAGCTCTGAATCTGTATCCAGAACGATGATAAATGCTCTGATTCGTGAAGTTTTAATGAAGAAGAAAAGGCTAATCAGAGAGAAGATGGTTTGACCTTGATGTTGGTCTTTGTGTTCTCAAGGAAAAGAAAAATATCCTTATGGAAAAGGCACCACAGAAAGGCATTCATCTTTAGAAGAAGAGTGGGGGATTCCCCTTTGATTTCCTGCTGACATCCCTGTTTTCCTGCTCTTGAATTAATCACCAGGATCAGCCTTATATAAAGGTTAGAGACGATAAATGCCTATAACAGGTACATGAACTGAGTCTGCAAAAAAAAAAAAAAGAAAGAAAGAAAGAAAAGAAAAGAAGAAAAAAAAAGAGGCTGTGTCCAAAACATGTTGCCAAAGCAAGTTTTTAAAACATCCAAGGAAAGGACAATAGAAAGTTATGGGACAGCACCTGGATGGCCATCTCTGTGCAAGGGTAGCCACAGGGCAGCAGGGCCCACCAAGGGTGGTTGTCAAGAAGGGCGCAGTAAAACAAGAGCAGATTGGATGAGATCGAGTTTTTACACCTGGTTCATCACTTCAGCAGGTTTGTGAGCATGTGTAAGGCACCTGATCTCCCTTTGAGGCAGAAGGACTTGAGGGTCAGAATAGGTTTGGTACCTGGTGAACAATCAGCACTATCACTTAGCATAATTAATATTTTACCATCATAATCTTCCAAGATTACTCTGTCAAATAAAAGTGCAAATGTGAAAAGCTCTTAGAAATTTCAAAGCAAATGTAAACATAATGACCTATGTAACTTATAAACTGCAACACAGGTATCTTAACTACCTGTAGGTACCTGATCCTTGAAAATTCAGGTGACTGAAATATTTTTCAGGCCTCAACACTAACTGAAAATTTCATAATCCACATCAAAATAATTCCCTTTACAGTGATCCCAGCTAGGAAAAACATCTACCCATGTGGGTGAATAAGGACCAGATAAGAACATGAAGCCTGCAGCAGTACCACTATGGCATCTGATCCCATCACATCTTGGAAGCTAAGTAGAGTCGGGCCTGATTAGTACTTGGATGGGCGACTGCCTGGAAATGCCAGGTGCTGGAGGTTTGGGAGAAAGACCTGGCAACCCACTCCCAAAAAATAATCAACCATGGAAAACCCTATGAATAGGAGAGAAGCACTGACAATAGTGCCGCTATGAGTTGGACACCAACTCAACAGCACATAACAATAATAAGAAAATGAAAAGATAAAAATATTTAGATTTTCTAATGGTAGTACAAATGTGCTGTGTAGAAATATAGGTTATTCTTTATTTCTCTCTATATATTAATCTGTTATTTTAATAAAGATACCTTTAATTCAAAACTAATAAAACACAAAGTTAAGCTAAGAATTGAGACTTACTCACGGAGCACTGACACCTGTCAGCTCTGAGGAAGACAGAGCAGTGGTTTATTTTACTCAGGGCTCTGGTGGGTTAGGCATGGTGCTGAGAGCTTTTCATGTGCAAACCTGCTATTCATCTGGACAGTACTATGAGCCACAGGTCACACATGAGAAAACTGAGGCTCACTGATGAAATAGCTGCACACAGTCTCCCAGTTGGCTTTGAACAGGAACTCTATAACAGCTCAGGACAAGTGTTGGTTCCTTTACCCTGGAGATACAGACAGGTAGCATTCTACTCCTAGCCTTTTGGCAGCACTGAGAACATTAAAGGACAAGTCAAGCCACTGATAGGAGTATATTTCACTGTGTTCTATTTGCTCTTGCACCTACTGTGAGGTACAAGAGCAAATTTTCTACAGGAATGAGAAGTTCACACCAGCTGCAATTCACACAGGCATAGTTCATACCATGCACGGTTCACACCAGGTGCAGTTCACACCAGGCCCAGTTAACACCAGGCTCAGTCCACACCAGGTGCAGTTCATACAGGCACAGTCCACACCAGGTGCAGTTCACACAGGCACAGATCATACCAGGTATAGTTCACACCAGGCACAGTTCACACCAGGTGCAGTCCCACACCAGGCACAGTTCACACCATGTGCAGTACATACAGGCACAGTTCATACCAGGGGTAGTTCATACCAGGCACAGTCCACACCAGGTGAAGTTCACACCAGGCACAGCTCACACCAGGCACAGTTCACACAGGCACAGTTCACACAGGCACAGTTCACACCAGGCAGAGTTCACACCAGGCCCAGTTCACACAGGCGCAGTTCATACAGGCACAGTTCACATCAAGTGCAGTTCACACCAGGCATAGTTCACACCAGGTACAGTACACACAGGCACAGTTCATACCAGGCAAAGTTCACACCAAGCACAGGAACAAATGAGCCAAAGTGCAAGAGCAGTGTTGTAGGGAGCAAGTGAGATGAGGCACAAAAGGATGGTTGTGTTCTCGCTCTGTGGCCCAACACAGCCAGCCAGATCTCATCCCCAAGTCACCGCTATTACATTCAGTGACTTTGGATAATGTTTTCACCTCTTTAAACTTGTGTCTCCTCATCTATAGCATGTAAATCATTATAGTAATTTTCTCCTAGGTTGCTAAGATTGTTAAATAAAAAATTCATTTGAAGTACTTAGTGTACTGCCTCACACACAGAAAGCCACACATAAATGCTGGCTAATGACATGATTATTCTTACACCCAGTATTTAATTAATCCAGAGGTCAGGGTGACCCTAAGGGACACTACTACAGGCTCTGTAACTTATGAGAGCCCCACAATTGCCTGGGACAAGTTTTAAAGCAAACAGTTGGGGCTTATTGTTTGTTTGATGTTTACGTTTACCTAGATATTTCACATATCAATTAATACGTTTTAAAAATTGATTAATATTAGCGATGTACAGTCATTTTGAGTTTTCCCCCCAAATTCATCTCTGTCTCTCTACCTCTCCCTTTTTCTTTGTCTCTTTCCCTCTTACCATTGCCTCTGCTCAGCAATGTCATAGCAACTGAACTTTCTGTTTTCTGTGACTTTAGGGCATGTTCCTAATCCATCTCCCATGGGACAGATGTGGGGGGAATGATAGCTAACTAGATCACATAAAGAACATGTGGGTTTGTTAATGGCCCCAGGGGGGAAAAAATAAGCACTAAGCGGTTTGATTCTTTCCACTTCTCTGCCCTGAACATCAAGTCTGATAGTATTCATTTTCTAAAAATCAAAATTCTGCCATAATGGCACACAATTACGGAAATAAATATGTAAGCCTTCCCTTTTTAATGGTGTAAGTTTAATTTCTTTTAAGTAACTTCAAGTAATACCTAATGGCTGTGCGTGTTTATATTCCAGCTGAAGTCAGAAACAGACATAAATTTTAAGTAGCAACAATTATAGTGCAAAACACTTTGAAACTTTTCCTTTTTCTAATTAGTTATATGCTCATATTTCACAAGTGCCTTTGAACTGGGATCCTTCTGACCCCCAATGCTCTCCTCAAAGGTAGAACGTTGCTCACTATAAAACCTTGTTTAAGGTAATATTTTGTCCTTCACAATAAACTATCAAAAGAACTGTTAGGAATGCACATACAAATGACTGTTTCCTGACAGACAATGGCATTATTTGCCTTCAGTGTGGGTCCCACCTGAACCTAAATTATAAGCATAAGAACATGTGTAAGGGCTACAAAAACCAACCTGTCAGCCACTATGACGATCAGTGAGGGTGCTTTTCAGTGAGGATGGTATATGTTTTATAACACCTAACACCAGTTCCTCTGACTTGCTGGAACTAATGGATGCCACAGCTCTAATTATATGTGCCTATAGACGGAAGATAAAGCACTTGAGCTGCAAGAATATGTCTGAACTTCCCGCTTGTATGTTGACCCTACCAGGGGCTCTGCTTGGTGTGGAGTTGTACAGGAGAAGGCAACTCTGTGATCCCAGTGCCCTCCCTAAGGGCTCTATGCTCTTGGGCAGGTTGTGCTGCTGCTCTGAGCCATAGGATCTCATCTCCAAAATGAAAATGACATTCCTGCTTCACAGCCCTAAGCAAGATAATGCACACAAGCACTTAAGAGTGGCTGGCACACAGCCAGGGCTTAGTACAAGCTCACTGCTATTGGGTAGTGCGTTCAGCCTGTGCCAGATGTCCCCCTGCCTAAAGTGGGATGGTTCACATCACTGCTGGTGGGCAACATGAGAGTCACTGCAGGAAGGCGCACCACCCCTTAGGTGCCAGGGGTCCCTCCCTGCTCTTCCCCTGCAGAGCCGCCGCATGCCCTTCACTGTTGCTCTGATGACTCCACCCCAGGGCTGCTCAGCACAGTTACCTCTTCTTCTCCAGGTTCCCAGAGCCCCGTCTTCACACTCTTGGTTACTTTTCATCCCCAATTCTGTCTTCCTCAGTAAGTTGAATTTTCCTTTAGATCAAGAAATGTGCCATATACCACGTCTCTAATAAAGTGCCTGGAATGCAGCAGGTCTCAATAACTTTTCATAAATAAGTCAGTGCATAAAATAAGGACTTCATTCATGTAGACATTTGTACCTTATTCTGTAATTCTTAAACTGAATACAGCTCCTTCCATGACTAAAACGAGAGGTACAAATAGCAAAGCACAGTGGCACATCCTTGTAGTCTTAGCAATCTGAGAGGTTGAGGTTGGAGGTTTGCAGGTTCAGAGCCAGAAGCAGCCTGCACAACTTAGCAAGACCCTGATTCAAAATAAAAAATAAAAAATGGGCTGGTGGTGCAGCCCCATGGTAGAGCACTTGCAAAGGATGTGCAAGGCCCTGTTTTCAACCCCCAAGTACCAAAGGGGTAAAAAAATAAGAGGCAAAATCAGCAGGATTTGGTGACTCACTATACAGCAGGTTCAAGAAAGCTAAAAGGCAAAACAGGACAGAGTTTTGTTTACAATCTGGGTGTTAGTCTCTTTTCATACATTAACAGCTCTAACTGTGTTGAGGGAACTTTCTACAAGTGCCTGGCCATTTGGTTGGTGTTTTGTCAGCTTATGTTTTGGGGAGGAAATGAAGGACCAGGACATAACCCAAAGTCTCAGATGTTTGCCCACCTCCAGCCACAGCCATGAACCTGCCCAATGAGCTGTCACTCTTCACAGGCACTAGTTGTTATTACTTAAAAAGCTCCATTTGGGGCCCCTCTGTGCAAGAGAAAGGGCAATGAAAACTGTCGTGTTTTCTAAGTCCAGGCTGCATGGGCCAAACCCACTCCAGCTGTGGAGGAAAGAGGGCTTAAGCTCAGAGTCATCTTTCCCAGGCTGGAGGTCAAGCATCTGATGATGCCTCATTGCTGCCAAGTGGGCCATGGAAGGAACATGGTGGAGAACAGTAGGCAGAAACATGAAGCCAGTCCACAAA
Source organism: Pedetes capensis (assembly GCA_007922755.1). Lineage (NCBI taxonomy): Eukaryota > Metazoa > Chordata > Mammalia > Rodentia > Pedetidae > Pedetes > Pedetes capensis. The sequence continues at coordinate 25,536 of VMDO01016833.1, read as the reverse complement.
GCCCATCCTGGAAAACATAGTAGGGAGTCCCTTCGAGGTTGGCTGGCTCCCCCATGGATCTACAGGTGTTCAGAGCATATTTCAAAATAAATATAAGGCTAACTATGGACCAAGAGTGGCAACGCTGGCCTGTGATGGCGGAATCCTGTTCCTCCTTTGAGAGTCATTGCAGTGCTCCCTTCCAGGGACATCATGTGGGATGCGCAGTCACAGAGCAGAACAGTCACCATGTTTTAGGGACGGAAGGTGCCATGTGTCTGCAAAGTCTCAAGGCCCCACTTTTAGAACAGGTTCCAACTCAGGGAGGACCAGAATGCCCCTGTCTGGCTGCCAGCGGAGAAATCTGCATGTCTTGGAACTCTGAATTCTGGCACATTCTGACTCTGTGACCCACTCAGCGCCCCAGCGCTTTCTACTTTCTTCCTCCAACACTAGTTACAGTCAATAGTGTTCCTCCCAGACTGACTAAGATCCATGTTGCCTTGTGGACGTTTGTAAAATACTTGAATTTTCTCTAGCTCCACACATTCCCTTTTCTCAAACGGGTCCTATATGATCTGAGAGTCAAACCAGCACAACCCCTCGCAAGTACAACTCCGTGTTCTGGACACTGTGTTCTGCTCACAACCCTTTACTTCTAGTTACCCTTCCAGAAAAATCACAGTCACCTTCAAATATGACTAGAGCCTTCCCCAAACCCTTTCTACTTGGTAGACCTTACCATTCCCCACACACACTCTCAAATCATGTCATTTAGGATGCTTACGTCACCATGATCACATCATGTCTTATTGTTTGCTTATACATGGTGGGGAGCCTACAGCCTCCAGTCTGAAGATGTGGATGGAATCTCTGCTCTGCACTTAACCAAATCCCACTAAAGAAGTCATAAAGCTGGCCTGGCTTCTGATGATCTCATGTACAAAATGGGTGTAACCCATTTTGTCCTTACCTTGCCACACTGCTATTTAGGAATAAGAGAGATAATGAGTTTTTAATTGCTGTCTTGCAGTTCCTAGCAAAAAGCACAAAAGATCCTTCATAAATAAGTTATGGGCTGGGATTTAGCTCAGTTGGTAGAGCGCTGCACTGCAGTCTCTGAGGTCCTGAGTTCAATTCCCAGCACCGCAAAAATGGGAGAAGGGCCTGGCAATCCACTCCCAAGGCAATCCCAAAACAGTCAGCCATTGAAAACCCTATGAGGGTCGCTCTGAGTCGGATACCGACTCGACGGCACCTAACAACAACAACAACAACAAATAAGTTATGGTATACAGTGGAATACACACAGATATTTTTAAAAGATCATGTATATATACATGTATTTATTGACACAGAACTATCTCTATGACATATCATTGAAGGAAAAGGAGGTTACAAAAATGTTTAATGTCCTGAGATCATTTTATGTAAATATGTTGTTGTTGTTAGGTGCCGTGGAGTCAGTGTCTGACTCATAGCAATCCTGTGTACAACAGAAGAAACACTATTGTCAGTCCTTCTCTGCTATTCATAGGGTTTTCAATAGTGGGTTGATTTTTGGGAGTGGATTGCCAGGTCCTTCTCCCAAGCCTATAGCACTTGTTGTTCCCAGGTGGTCTCCCATCCAAGTACTAACCAGGCTGCTTAGCTTCCAAGATCTGATGGGATTGGATACAACAGTGGTATGGTTGCAGGCTTATGTAAACATAAGTAAATATAATTTTAAATTATACCTGTCTATGCATGTGCTTCTAGAAGGAGGTTTATCAAAATGCTAGTAGTTATTAACAATGTGTGGTAGAATTTTAGATGATTTGTAATCTCTTCAATATTCTTTTTGAATCCTGATCAAATACTAATAAAGCTACTGTTTGGAAAAGAACATTTAAATGCTATGCATAGTATCATAATTAACCTGAAGCTTGGAAAAGAATCCTGTGCAGCTAGTAGTTTCATCGTATATCCTAAAGCTGAAGAGAGCTCATCACTGGGACAGATGAGCATGTAAAGAGACATTGGTTTGCTGTGCCACACAAATGGACTTTAGGCGAGCACTTCCTCTATCTGGCTTTGAGTTTTCCCTGCACAAGGAGTTTCACGTTAGACCTATAAGCTCCTCTCCAACACTCACAACTTTCTATTCATCTGCTCATTCATTTAACAAATATTCAGCATACCTACTACATGAGCACCTAAGTGCCAGGGATGTATGGGGAGACCCTTGACATCACAGAGCTTACATTCTAGAAGGCAGCAAATAAGGAAAGAAGCAAGCATGGTATTTCCACATGGTAGGTGAAGACGCCCAAAACACACATGAGGAGAGCCAGCCATGAGAATGGCCAGGGGCTCTCTGATGCTGGAACAGCAAACTCTAGAGTTTGCAAAGAGGAGCAGACATTCCTGAGGAGCAGAGGCCAGGGCTGCATTCTTTGTGTCTTAAGCTATTACTCTGCACTCACAGCAGATAGCATGTAAAGTTAAATGCTAGTGACTAGCCTAAGGATCAAAACTAGTAAGATGGATTTACTTTGTATCCAGTACCAAGAAACTTCAGATATTTACTGCTTCTAAACTCTCCAGACAGCTCTTAGCAATTTTAGAGATATAACTAGATGTATTTTTGATATTGTGTACACATTTGGCCATAATGAACAATAAATCCAACTCCAAGCAAACATAAAAATCATAGAGCTAATGATGACTGTGGCAATAATAATAATAATATCAGGCCCTTTTTTGACCAGGCATCAAGTCTTTACAGGATGTGATGTAGAGATTATCCTACTTTGTTGTTGTTGTTATTGTTGTTAGGTGCCATTGAGTTGGTATCTGACTCATAGCAACACTCTGTACAACAGGGGAAACACTATTGTCAGTGTTTCTCTGCTGTGCATAGGGTTTTCAATGACAGATTGATTTTGGGGAGGGGTTTCCAGGTCCTTCTCCCAAGCCTACAGCTTCTGGTGTTCCCAGGCGGTATCCCATCCAGGCACTAACCAGGCCTGACCCTGCTTAGCTTCTGAGATCTGACGGGATCAGATGCCACAGGGCTATGGCTGCAGGCGCATCCTATTTTAGACATAAGGAAATTGAGGCCAAGAGAGACTATATTAATTTATAAGATTTCTCTCACCTTGGCATCCGATCCTATCTGATCTCACAAGCTAAACTGGGTGGGCCTGGTTAGTCCCAGGATGGGAAACTACCTGGGAATACCAGGTGCTGCAGGCAAGGGAGAAGGACCTGGTAACCCATACTTGAAAAAATCAGCCATTGAAAACCCCATGAATAGCAGAGAAGCACCAACAATAGTGTCAGGTTTGGCACAGTGTCAGGGAGTGTTTCGTTCTGTTATACTTAGGGTCACTATGAGTCAGACCTGACTCAGTGGCACCTAACAACTCCACAAACTGCTTTTAAGTAGAAAAGCTGGGATGTTTGGATTTGGGGAAAGGCATGAAGCCTTTTCAGTCAATGTGCAATAAAGATTGAACCTGCCCTAATTCTTTAGAGATTATAACCAACCATCAGCCATGCATGTTAGAGAAAAGAGGCAAAAATAAGCAGCTGGGAGGCATGAGCCTTGGACCTGCTATGGTCTGGATATGGTTTCATGTGCTGGAGGTTTGGTCTTCAGTATGGCAACATAAGAGGTGGTGAACCTGTAAGAGGCAGGGCCTGGTAGGAAGTCCTTACATCACTGGAGGTGCTGCCTTTGGGAGGGATTAAGGTAGTTCTCCTAGGACCCCAGTTCCCTCCATCTGCTCCTTCCTCTTACACATGTTCCCACCATGATGCCATCCACCATGGTGTGATGCTAAACAGACCTTGTTTCTCTGTAAGTTACCCAGGTCCCAGTATTTTGTTACAGCAACAAAATTGGACCAATATACCACTTACACTCTTCTGGGAATTTCCAGTGGGGATAAATCTACTGCAGTCAAACCATACTACACAATGTGATCCACTACTACTATTGTGCTATCTTCAGAAGCTAGAACTTGAAAAACAAGGTAAGGATACTTAATCTCCATTTCACTTGCCCTGAACATATGAGCCTCTAAATTAAATTATTAGCTTTGATTCAGAGAAGCAGTCAGTCATGTGTTGCTATGAAGACTGAAGTCTAGCATTAAGAATTGCTCAGCATAGGTGGTATAATGGCTGCCATTCTTCTGGCAGAGCACTTGGCTTCTCTGAGCTTGAAAGTCCATCAGGCAAGGGAGCTAGAGGGTGACAAGTAATACAAGGCTGGTGCCTCCCGATTATGTTTGTTTTAACTTTGTGGATGTTGCCTTCAAAGTGTGAATTTGCTTATTATTCATTGTACGGGAAGGGTGGAGTGGACCACAATTCATGAGGTGTAGTTCTTGTGTCCTCTACATGCCTCTGGCTCACACTCTACACTCTCGATGGCAGCAGAGAGACCAAAACTTGGCCCAGAAGCAGAATATATCTGAGTTCAAGTCTATGTTCCCATACTCACTGCAGAACCCAGGATGACATCTTTATAATGCCAAGTTTTTATAGGGATTAAATAAGAAACATATACAGAATGTCTACATTAGAGGCCCAATACACATTAGCTATTTTTATACCAGCAGTCTCATGGCTGAGCCCTGCACCCTTCCCGTGGGTCTCTATCCCTGAGACTCTGACCCTGTGTTATTGAGAGCAGCCCTTCCCTCGCACCTTCTCTCCTCTATCCTTGTCCACACCCATCCTCTAGACATTCAGATCCTCTGCCTCTTTCTCCTTGTCTCTACTCTTCTGTTCCCTCTAAGTACGGTGACTTGATCTAACCAGTCCTGCTTTCTTTTACCAAACGCACTGGAAGAAGTCAAGTCCACCCAACAAAACTCCAGAGTGTGCATCCAACCTCAGAGCAGAGCGATGGGAGAAGACAGAGGCATCACATGCTCAGCAGTGTGGCATCACATGTTCAGACGGAGGCATCACATGCTCCAACAGGGTGCACGTGGGCAGGGGGGCACTGCACCGATCACAGATGAACAGACAAGCAAAGGAACTGGAAGGAGGACTCCAAAGGTCAAGGCTATGGAGACAGATTTTTGTATGTCCTGTTTCTGCAGGCTTGATACTTACCCAGCAACCCTAATGAGACCGACCGTGAAGAGAATCTGTGGAAATTGCAGGGTTCAACTATGGACTTGGGACTCCAAGTAATTATTTGCAAGCTTTCTTCCCCAGGCCATCCCAGCCTCCAAGGGAAGGGAAGGCATCTGGGAGGCCACAGTGGAAAAGGATGGCTCCCAGTGCGGGTCCAGGGGCTTCCACAAGCTCTCGCAGGGCGGCTGGCAGGGCAGGGGTGGAGGGCTCACATGGGGCAGCAACCGGTAACTTCTGTGCAGGGACATCAGTGGTTTGTCAGCTGTCCCCCAGAGTCACTTGTGGGTCTTCCATGCACTGACAACCATCACACGGAGTGGTCCTGAGGATTACATGAAGCTAAGAAGTATGAGGGTTCAGCTGGGTAAACCGAGGTCCAGGTGTCCACACACTAATTGTGTTACCTACCTGCCTTAGGTCAATGCTGAGTGGGGCAAAGGGCGGTGCACACAAACCAGGGAACCCGTGCTGTGGTCCCCGCTGTAACCTGACCCTATAAATAGCGTGGCCCAGGCCTGCATCTCTCAGTCACCATTTCTTGGGGTGAGGCATAAGGGACATCTCTCAGGGGGTCCCTCCTGGCTACCTCATTCCCGGATGCTCCCTCGGGTTGGTCTGAATTCTCTCTCTCCACCTGGAGCATCGCTAGTGAGCGCCTGGCTCCCGCACCCCTTGGTTGGGCACCTGGCCCATGCTCTGGGGCTGCGGATGGAGAGCCAGGTGGACAGCCATTGCGGGCTAGGGAGGCGGGGCAGGGTGGGGCCTGGGGGCGGGGGTCTTGCGGGGTGCGGCGAGGCAGGCCTAGTGGGCGGGGCCTGGTAGGGCGGGTCCAGGGCGGGGCCTAGAGGCAGGGGGATGGGGGGAGGGACCTGAAGGAGTGGGCCCTGATAGGCAGGACCTGAAGGGGCCGGTCTGGGGGAGGGGCTTGAAGGGGTGGGCCCTGATAGGCGGGACCTGAAGGGGCGGGGCAGGGATTGCCAGCAAGGCCCAGGGGCACTGGGCGAGGGACTGGTGTCCCCCGAGCCAGCGCAGCGAGCGCGGCGGGCGCGGAAGAAGGCGAACCGGCGGGTCCGCCACCGCGCCACCACCCGTCGCTGTTCCGCAGCCGAGATGATCCCTCCGAGCGGTGTCCGCGAGGACGGTAGGGATGGGCTGCCCGGGGAGGCGGCCAGCACCGAGCAGCCGCCCTCGCCCTTGTCCGCCAGCAGCCTGGAGTCCAAGGTACTGCTCGCCGCCCGGGCGCGGCCACCTCTGTCCCTCGGTCTCTCCGTCCCCCCGTCCCTCGGTCCCTCCGTTCCCCGCCCCCCTCCTCGGCTGCCCATCCTCCTGGACCTGGCCCTGGCTCCGGGTCGCTACTCTGGGATGCACCGCGCCCCTGCCCATCCCGCGAGTGGGGCTCGGCCCCCGGGCGCAGTTTGCAGACTCGGGTGCGGAGCCACGTTTCCCGGGCGGGTGGGGGTGCGCTGGCTCCGTGCTGGGAACCTGTTGCGTCCCCAACCCGTGTAGGTGACAGGTGGCCTCTGAAGGCTGGGGGCGCAGGCAGCCCTGGGAGGCCCCCCAGAAGGGGCGGTAGCCGGCAGAGGGTGTACGGAGACCCTTTGCGTGGCCGGGTCATCCCCAACTTCAGAGACCAGTAGTGGAAGACGCAGGTGCGCGCGCGTGTGCAGGACAGGGAGCCAGCGCTCCGAGAAAGTTGGTGCCGCTCGCGGAGTCGGCTTCCCGGGAAGTTAACTGGTATTTGTGAGTCGCTAACACGCAGATCAGGCCCCGGCCGTCTATGCCGCTGTCACACTGCCTCGAAGCTCACGTGGGTGCAGGCTCTTGTGTGGAAATGTTGGACGAGGACCAGGTAAACGTGGCTGCTCGCCCCGCAGTGCCAGAGGGGAGGGAAGTCGGAGATGAGGAGCTGCCGGGGTCCCTCAGTCTGTGGGCTCTGTGCAGGTCCGAATTCTCAGGGCGTTTTGGAAGGCGCAGACTGCCAGTAGCAAAGGAAAGGGTGGGGGGGGGGGCGCCAGATTAGGGGATCTGATGCAGCAAGGACAAGGGCCCGGGGTCTCTGTGCGCTGCCCGGGAAGTGGCCCCAGAACCCAGCCCAGAGCCTCCAGGGAAGGTGTGACACGGGGCTCTGCACACCTCAGCCTCCCAAAGCAGCCACCAGAAATGGTGATCTAAGAAAGGACAGCTTTTTTCCCTCTCCTCCCTGTTAATTATTGGCCATCTGATCTGGGTGTGTGCGTCAACTTTTTCTAAAATTCAATTGCAAATGAAGGCAGAAGCCTCCACCTTCCAGGATGATGGTGGGGAGCCCTGAGATAACCCAGTGTCCACCCAGTGCGGGGTGAGGCCTGTGCTCATCCTCCTTTCTGAGACAGGAAATGGACTTTGCCCTTCATCTGATCCCTCCCAAGCTGGCTCACGTCTGCCTATGCACACCCTCCCTTCCATCCTGAATCTCAAGTGTCCTCTCTGTCTAGCCCTGACTGGTCAGTCTCAGAAGTGACATGGATTATAGCCATTTCAGCGGTGATCTGGATTTCTGTACATGACATAGTTCGACCCGAGAGTGAGGCTGGTACTCAACTTTCTGGGCTGGGGCTTTCACTCTGCAGTAGGTGTGTAGTGGAAAGGTCTTAGCATTTGGGTTAAATGGCAGCATGGTTCAAACATGCTGTATGCGTTTGCTATTTATAGAAGTCCTAATGTAAATTATTTGGCAAAGCAAAAACCTCCTATGAGATGCCCATGATTATCCACCAATTTATCTAGCTTAAGGTTTGAGATTTAGAGAAACCCCCTTTCCACCAAGGGGTCTCCATACCTAATATGTGTTCAGATGTTCCTCAGTTTGCCTTCGTGGCTTAGCCTTTGTAGTCAATGGAGATCAGGTGTGGAAGGGCCGTGAACTCCAGGAAACTGTATACAAAACAGTGTGCCTGGATGAGGATTTTCTTGCGATAGCATGCATGATTGTTTCAGACGGCTCCATGCCCCTCAGAAGAAGCCAACCCACTGGTGTGGAGGAGCCTGCGGTGAGGGGCAGACAGTGGACCAGGAGCAGAGAAAGGCACATTTGTAAAGCCCATTGGCCTTTTCAGGGCTCTTCTCCTGAAGAGAGCCTGCTGGGAAAACGTGGGCATGCAGCACGGATCAGTCCACCTGAATCCCCCAGGGACTAGGTCAAAGCACCTGTTTCAAAATAAGCAAAAGAGTGAGTGTCAAGCTAACCCCACAGAAAGTGTCAAGTGAGTGAGGTAATGGGTATGTTAACTAGCTTAATTAAATCCTTCCACATAGGATATAAATACTACATATACTCTATTAATGTAATACAATTACAGTCTATCCATTAAACACATTGATGACTTTAAAAACAAAACAAAACAATAACAAAACAAAACAAAACTTGTTCAAGAAACATGGCTCTGGCTCCTCTGGAAATTAAACTTTCTCAGGAAAGACTTTCTAAATTCCATTTTAAGAAAACATTTTCTTCTGATTGTAAGAGTAACACTCTGCAGATATTTGAAAAGTGCAGACAAAAATAAAGAAAAAAGATCATCCAGTGGTTCAGAATTGTGAAGCAAGTGTTGACAGCATTGTGAAGTATAACTTACAGATTTTTTAAATCTATTTTTATATTTACATGGTGGAGAGAAGATCCGTGAATGTCTACTGGATGCTTACTATGGAAGTCTGTTACTATTTCCGCTTTCTGGCTAGGTCGGGAGCACTCAGGAAGGCTAGACAAACTTCCCAAGGTCACATGGCGAGTGGAATGACTTGGGCAGCTGGGCTCTGGGTCTGGAGCTCCCTGCTTGCCTCACCTGGCTTTCCTGCTGTGGTCTGCTTCACAATCAGCCCTTTATATCCAATTTCCTAGAGACTAAGACTTCATGAAAAGTCATGGCTAAGCCAGGCACATGCCTGTAAGCCCAGTGACTGGAGAGGCTGAGGAAGGAGGATCACAAATTCAAGACCAGCAGCAGCTTGTGTAATTTAGGGAGACCCTGTCTCATAGAAGGGGATGGGGCAAGGGATGCAGCTCAGGGGTGGAGAGCTCACCTGGGTGCAGCCCCTGATCCTGAGGTGGGGGTCATTGCTAACGTGATTTCTTGTTCTTTTAGGCAGGCTCTGGCTCTGTAGCCCAGCCCGGCTCCCACCCCATGATCCTCCTGCCTCAGCTTCCTAAGTGTTGGGATTATTGGCCTCCACCACCATACCAGCTTGTTGTGTTGCCTTAAGAAATAAACTGAACCCCATTATTCTGTGGAGTGATTAATGGCCAGCTCCTGTCCAGCTGCTTTGCATTAGCTTGTGCTGTACTCAACACCTCACCAAAAGTGTATTTATAGAAATAATTAAATTGAGTATCACCCAATCACCCAGAAAATGAGGTCACAGCAGACCATCTGATCTACAGGGTCTACAAAATGTCCTAAATTACATAAAATTTATGTAGAATGTCTAAATACATAAAACACGTAAACTATCTCCAGATGTAAAATGAGTACAGGCAATGTCTCCAGAAGTTCATTTTCTTTTCAGATTCTTTGAAAAGCTAAGGCATAAGAATATTAAAATAGGAAACATTAGAGGTAATCTATTCAATATGGTTTTGAAATTCTCAGTCTTTTTATTGTATAAATTTATTATGGAAAATCCCAATATACACAAAAGAAAAAAAACAGAATAAAGAACCATCATAGATATAATGACCTAACTTCCTTAATCATCAATCCATGGACAGCATTTTTTTTCATATGGAGAGGTTGAACACAGGGCCTCCTCCATGCTAGGCAAGTGCTCGACCACTGAGCTGTACCCCCAAACTTTTTATTATCATTTAACTTGAGACAGGGTCTTGCTAATTTGTGCAGCATGCCTCTGGGCTTGAACTCATGATCCTCTTGCCTCAGCCTCCCAAGTTTATAGGATTACAGGTGTGCACTATGGCACCCAACCAGCATTATTAGATATCACCCCATTTCGACCACACTACCCTTTCTCCACACACTGGGTCATTTCAAAGCAAACGCCAGCCATCTGATCATTTCACCAGGAAGTATTTCAAGGTGCATCTTGTGTTAGTGAGCCTATGTGCTGCTGTGACAAAATGCCTGACCCACTTACAGAAGGATACACTTGTTTAGCTCACAGTTTACAGAATCACAGTCTGTAACAGCAAGGAGGTGTGGCAGAGCAGCTGGCAGCATGGCCTGTGGCAAAGATCTTCATGTTATGGCATCAGGAAGCAGAGAGAGAGAGAGTGGAAGCAGAGGTCTGCATAAAACCTCCAAAGGCCCATCCCCAGGGACCTACTTCTGCAAGCCAGTTTCCACTTCCTAAAGTTCCACAGCTTCTGCAAGCAGCATCACCACCTGGGGACCAAACTTTCAAACACATGACCTTTGGGGAGCATTTTAGATTCAAACCATAACATTCTACCCCTGGTCCCAAAGGTGTATAGCCATTTCAAAATGCAAAATGCTTTTAGTCCAACTTCAAGAGTCCTCAAAGTCTTAACAGTCTCAACTGTGTTCAAAAGCTCCAACATCCAAAGTCTCTCCTGATGCTCAAGGCAAACTTAGCTGTGAGCCCCTGCAAAATAAAAACAAATTACATATTTCCAACATATAATGGCACAGAGTAAGCGTTCCCATTCCAAAAGGGAGGAGTGACGGCATAGGGGAAGACTAGTCCAAAGCAAAACCAATACCCCAGCAGGAAAAACAAACTGTGCAGCTCCATGCCCAGGATCTGGCACACATTGTGGTATTGGCTCCAATAGGCTTGGGCAGCCCCATCCCTGTGGTTCACCACCTGGAGCACACATGTTGTTGTTGTTGTTAGGTGCCATCGAGTCAGTATCCGACTCATAGCGACCCTCTGTACAACAGGGGAAACACTATTGTCAGTGCTTCTCTGCTGTTCATAGGGTTTTCAATGGCAGATTGATTTTCGGGAGGGGGTTGCCAGGTCCTTCTCCCAAGGAGCACACATAGCCCTCTAATTATGGCTCCACTCATTGGAATAGCTTCCCTTAGCAGACATTTCATGCTGCTGGCAAATCCAACATCCTGGGGTCTCCACTGTACCTCAGGATCCACCTTCAAAGCCTCACATCCCAGCCCCTTAGGGGTTCTCTGCAAGGAATCTGACCCTAGAACACACTGGCTGGCCTTGCAGGCTATTCTCTGGAAACTTGTGGCGGCCTCCATAACCCTTAACCCCTTAACTTTTGCATTCTCCATGCCTACAAAACCAACACCATGTCAGCAATGCCAAGGTCTGCTGCCAGCTTGAGCAGTAGGTGGACCCTTTTGGGCCATGGCTGCAATAGCCTCTGAGTGCCCTGGCTGGGAAACACTTCTCTAGGCAACCCCTTTCCAGCAGGGCACCCAGGAGGCACTCACCTTTCAGACCCTCTCTTTTCAAAGGAAAGTCTTTTAAATGGGTTTGTAGTTTCACATCCTAGAGCCTTAGATGGGAGGGGTCTGGCCAAGTCCTTTTTTGCTGCCAGGACATTCCTCCCATTGTTCCAGCACAAAGTGCTTGACTTCTCTTTAGTGGCACTTGTATCTTTAACAGTTACCAACTCCTTACCTCGTCCACAACTTTAAATACAAGGATTTTCTGGCCATACTGCACATTCTTCAAATCTTTCACTCTGGTTTATGCACTTTTCTCATCATAAATCTAGCTTAAAAATCCAGTAATAACCAAGCCACAGCCTCACTATTATGCTTTTTTATGTCTCCTCCACCAAGTTACTTAGTCCACTACTTTTGAATTTAGCCTCACTCAAATCTTTAGGACACAGACAAATGCATATAAACTCTTTGCCAGAATCTAATATGAATGGCCTCTAGTCCATTTCTGTCCCTGTCCTGATCTTCTGAACTCTCACCAGAGCCTCCCCCAAGCTCTGCTTCCAGCATTCCAGGGCTTCTGTAGCCCACATCCCCAAACTCTTCCAAACTCCTCTAGTAAACCATATGGTCTGGTTTCCACACAGTAATGACCCCACTCTCTGGTACCAATTTTCTGTGTTAGCTTGTGTGTTACTGTGGCAAAGTATCTGACAGATCATTTTAAGGAGGAAGATAGGTTTATTCACTCACAGTTCAGAAGATCACAGTCTGTAATGGCAAGGAGGCATAGTGGAGCCGAAGGCAGTAGGGCCTGCAGAGGAAGACTTGGCATCATGGTATCAGGAGACAGCAGAAGGAGACCAGAGCCAGGGGTCTGCATAAGACCTCCCAAGGCTTGTCCCCAGGAGCTAGATTCAGCCTCCCAAAGTTCCATAGCCTCCACAAACAGGGCCACCAGCTGGGACCAAACATTCAAACACTGGACCTTCGATGAACATTTTAGTTCCAAACCATAGCAAAATTCTAAGAACTAAGGACTTTCTTGGTAAACCTGTGATCCCATTAGCACATATTCTAGGTGTTTTTAGTCAAAGGCCAGTAAATTCCTTGGAGCTCCATGAATGGTCTTTGAGAAACCTACGTGTAAACAGAACACAGGTGCATGGTTTGGGGAAAGGATTCACAGCTTACACCAGGTCCATAAAGGGGATACAGCCTTCAGTGGGAATTTTAATCTCTCTCTCGGCAGTGGGGGCCCAGAGAAGGATACTAACTTATCTGAGGTTACACAAGTAGTTCCTCATAATATTTCTGGCTAAAAACTCTGCCTTGGACTTTGTATGTCACAGTACAATTTTCTCAGAGCAAATTCCTGTAAGAACATGTAGTAATGTGGTTAGTATAATTGTGGTTTTTCCTTTTCATTGAGTTGAAGACATTTGAAAGTCCCCAGTGTACCCCTCTCTTCTATCTTTCCACTAATGGTTCCAGGAAGACCACAGCCTGATGTGTTTCCCGCATGCCGGACAGAGATCATGGAACAAAGGAAAAAGGCCACGCTCACTCTCCCTAACTCTGTGAGCGTCTTGCCTCCTGCTGATTCAGCGGCAGCATACAGAACTTCTTATTCCTATCCAATTTACTATGTTAAAGAAATGATAAACATTTCAGGAGGTGGGTTGCCCTGATGTAAACCTTACACAGAGCCTACATGCATCAAAACCTCACGTGGTACCCCATAAGCACATACACTTTTTATTTTTTAGGTGTCAGTTAAAAATAAGTTTCAACTTAAAAAACTTTGTTATTAATAGTACTTTGAAAGTGATTACATGAAACATTTAAGATTGCTTTAGTGAAATCTTCAGTTAATGAGATTTCTCATCAAGGAACATAAAATATCTCTCTAGTTCTAGAATGTTTTTACACTTCTCATAAATGCTTGGGAATTTTCTTTAAATAGTTTCTGCCCAATTCTCAGCCATTTCTTAGGTATCTTAGTCTGTGTGGGTTCTATAACAAAATAACATAAACTGAGTAGTTAGTATATAAACAATAAAAATATATTTCTCATGGTTCCCAAGGCTGAGAAGGACAAAATTAAAAACCTGGCATATTTGCATCTCCTGCTTCATACAGATGCCTTCTTGCTGCTCTTCCCAGGTGGGAGGGCAAGCAGCTCTGTGGGACCTCCTTTATAAGGATACTAATCCATTCATCCTCACCTCCCAAAGGCCTTGTCTCTTAACACCACCCCATTGGTGACTAGGATTCAATAAATGAACTGGAGAACAGAAACCTTAACAACACAGCACTGGGTATTTCATATTCTGAGTTACCATTATGAACCCTCTTTTTTATATTTTCTAACTGGTGATAGTTGGCACATAGAAGATTCATTTTTGTACTAATTTTATAATCTAAGGTCCTTTAGATTCCTTATTCATTAGTAAAGAAATATACCAGGAAGACATAAAAATGGCCACAGGTGCATGAAAAGGTGCTCAGCATCACTAATCATCGGGGAAATGCAAATTAAAACCATTATAGGCTATCACCTCACACCCTTACAGAAAGACAAGCGATGACAAATGTTGGTGAGGAGTAAGAAAGACAACCCTAGTACACGGGTGGTGGGCATGTAGGTTGGTGTAGCCATTACAGGAAATTGTGTGAAGATTTCTCACAGAGGAGCCAGCAATCTCTCTTGGAGAAATGTGCCCAAAGGAAATGAAATCATTGCCTTGTAAAGCTATCTGTGCTCCTACATTCATTGCAGCCCAGCTAAGGTATGAAAGCAACCATGGTGTCCATCCACGAACAGATAGAGAGACCCAGATGTACGTACACACATGCATGTATGTGCTTGTATGTATATATGTATAACACTGTTATTCAGCCTTTAAAGATTAAGAGATCTGCTCTTTGCCACAACATGAATGGATCTAGAGGACATTATGCTAAGTGAAGAAAGAAAAGCATGGCAAGATCTCTTCCCATTTAAATGTACAGTGAAAAAGTGAAAGAAGCAGCATTACCAAGGGGTTGGGAAAGGAAGAAATGAGCAGTGTATGTCAAAGAATATTAGATAGCAGATATATAGGATGACCAAGTTCACAGGCCAGATGGACAACATGAGAAATAAGGTTAATGAATGGCACTATTAGTGACTTTTCTTACGTAGGTTTTAGCTACTTTTGTCACACAGAAGAAGCAACTTTGTGAGATGATAGGTATGTTAATCTCCTTCAGTATATGAACTAGTTTACTGTGTGTATCACATGACATCATGTTGTAAACTCACACATACACAATGAGATTTATTTTAATAAAATAACAAAAAATGCTGGGTCACCTGCTGCTTCAGAGCACTGGGCTCTGGAGTCAGCCACAGTTTGTGCAAATCCCACAGTGCCACCAGGGTGCTATTTAGCAAGCCTCTGTCCTCCGCTTCTGGGAACATCACAGTGCTTTCTTAAAGTGAGCATAATAATGCCCTCTGCAGTGCTATCTTTAGAGTCAAACTCATTAGTGTACACTGGAAGCTTAACACGGTGCCTGGAAGGTGGTGGGTGGGAGCTGTTGTTATGAGATTATTATAATATTGACAATAATAATTTTGCCTCTGTACCTGTAATTCTTCCTTTCCAGGGGGCTGGGAAGTACAGTGGGTAGGAAGAGGGGCTTATTACCTTAGAACTCCCACACATGGCCAATTTCAGTGAGGGAGCAGGCTGGCACCCGACAGGCTTCAGGGCCACTAACGTTTGCAGTGCAGTTCCTGTTGCTGAAGGGTGGCCTCAGCCCTCCCGTCCTGTCACTACCTGCCACTCCAGAAACCACTGCATGTACATATTCAGCCTGAGAAAAGTCATGTGGTGCTCTGTCAATTCAACAACAAGACAAAGCTGGTTCCAACAAAGTCACCCCATAAGATCCCCCCTACCCAAATCCCAGACTTCCCACTATGTTCACTGTTAAATTGAGGCGGCCTCTGTGCTAACCACAGTGATGCACCTAGCCTGCTCAGGATTTCCATCTGGACTAAATGTATAAGTGATCCAAAGGACTCTTGGGCAAGTAGTGGAGTCATGGGGGTTGTTTTCTGTCCTTTGCACTCTATCTGATGGATTATAATAATA
Source organism: Pedetes capensis (assembly GCA_007922755.1). NCBI lineage: Eukaryota > Metazoa > Chordata > Mammalia > Rodentia > Pedetidae > Pedetes > Pedetes capensis. The sequence goes on along the minus strand of VMDO01016833.1, from coordinate 9,908 downwards.
GATATCCTAATATTAAGCCCTCCCTGCATTCCTGGAGCAAGTCCTACTTGGCCTTGGGGATTTTCTTTCAATATACTTCTGGGGTTTGATTGCCAACACATTGTTATTTTTTCCTTTGCATACCTGTGGGAGGTTGTATCTGTCACTTTTGTGCTCTTGGTCAGGTCATCTTTGTAAGGATGCATCAAGAGGGTTTGTTTGTTTGCGGTTCTGGGGGCAGGTAGGGGACCGAACCCAGCACCTCACACCTGCACCCAGTGCCTCATGCCTGCCAGGCAAGTGCTCTGCCATGGGGAGCTGTCTGGGTTCCTCCTCCTCCAGGTGGTACCTGCACATCGGCCATCAGTCGGTACTTCCGCGCCCCCTCTGCAGTTACCCATGGTCAGATCCCGGTCTTCAGCCAGCCCTCTGATGTGCCTTTTGTTGGGGAGCTTTGGAGTGGTGCTCCTCTGGCCTGTGTCAGGCCTGATGTTGGGAAGCAGGCTCACTGCTGCTTCTGGATTGGCCTCCCCAGCCCACAGGTCTAAAATCTGTGTGCTTGGGCTTTTCCACCCACTGCTGTTCTGGGGTGCTACCTGCCAGCCCCAGGTAGGTCTCCCTTCTCCGTGATGGGAGCTGCAGTTGGGCAAGGTCACACGGCAACTCATAAGCCTTGATGCAGCAAATACCCTGACTCTGCATTGTTTCCCTCCCATAATTTTTTCTGCCCATAGCGGTCCCCACACCATGAGCATTGCCAGACCTCTGCCCACATGTGGATCCCACACCTTGCAGAGTCTCACTTTTCCCTGTGCCTTCCACCTGTGTCTCTTCATTCCATTTCCCTTAGCACTTTCCCCTCCCAGAGCACTGAACTCATTAAGCCAGTAAATGACCCTGTTCTCACTGACCTTCACTCTCACCTGTGTTAGCTCTTCAGATTCCACTTTTCAGTCTCGGTAATTTGTCCTGAGTCACCTGGAGATCACCAGCCCTGCCTAAACCTTGTGTTCCCTTGAATAGCTGATGGATGATGAATGAGGTGGGAATGCAGAGCTTGGCTTCTTCTGGCTCTGTGCAAGGGGGGCCTGGGGAGCCATCCTACAGTGTCCACTGTGCAGTGTGTCTCCTCCACATCCACACACCAAAGCCCCAGGCCCATCAGGTTGTGTATGGTGAGGTGAAGAGGGTGGAGCCGTGGTAGAGGCAGAGAGCTTGCTTCCCCTCCACTCTCCTGGTGTGGGCGTGTCTCATGAGTCAGGAGGATAGCTGTCACCATTGGCCTGACCAGGCTGGCACCCTGGCCTCCAACAACGAGCTTCCAGAGCCAGGAGAAGACATGCTTGTGGTATAAGCCACCCAGTCTGTGGTGCTGTGGTCACAGCAGTCCAGCCTGCCTAAGTGACAGGAAAGGAGTCAGTGAAGGAGCAAAATCTGAGTCAGCAGCGTGGAGCGAGGCCCAGAGCCCTGTGAAGGTCTAGGTCAGAGGAGAGGTGGGGAGTGATATGAGAAGAGGCCCAGAGTGGGACACATGTTCATTTTCAAAGAGCAGCAAGAAATCTTGGGTGCTTATTGCTGAGTGAACAAGAAGAAAAATGGCAGGAGTTGAGTCTAGAAGCCACCTGCCTCCAGAGAGAGGGTCCAAAGGCTGGGTCTGCAGTGTTCAACATGGCCACCATTAGCTACCTGTGCCCGCAGCCATGCCACCCCAGAGTTCAATCTCATCTGGTCTCAGAAGCTAAGCAGGGTCAGCCCTGGTTAGTTCTTAGATGAGAGATGACTTGAGAATACCGAGTGCTGTAGGCTTGGGAGAAGGACCCAGCAGCCCACTCCCAAAACAGTCAGCCATGGAAAACCCTGTGAATAGCAGAGAAGCACTGTTAGACATAGTGCCAGGCATCGCACAGCTTCGGGGAGTGTTTTGTTCTGTTGTACATAAGGTTGCTATGAGTTGGGCCCAACTCCACAGCCCCCAGCAACAACAGCCATCCCTAGCTAGTTAACTTAAATTTTACTTCAGTCATAATAGCTATATTCCAAGTATTGGGTAAGCACAAGTAGCTAATGGCTACTGTGCTAAGCACCACAGATGATGGGACATTTTCATCACTGCAGAGCACTCTAATGGGCAGTTCTGGCTATGTCCTTGGTACTTTACTGGCCACATTTAAGGACTCTAGATTTTGAACAAACTTTGTTACAAAGCCAATGGAGAAAGACAGGGATGAGGAGACCCTGGACAGTACAGGATTCACATTTCCCAGAGGTGACTCTGAGTGCTGTCTGATATAGGACAGTGGCATGGGAAGAGTGGACAGCAGGGCCAATCAGAAAACTGTAGTGGTCCACGTCAGGAAGAATAGTGTCCTCAACCACATATCAGTTAGTAGAAGACATGATAACTGATCAGTTTTAGGAAACATCATGAAGGACAGTCAACAAGACTTGCTGTGAATATGGTGTGCAGTGGGAAGGAGAGACAGGATCCAAAGCTGCTACTCAGAGAGTTAACAATGATCAAAAAGAATTTGTCTATCGAACCTTTTGTGACCCAAGAAGTCCTGTGTGTACGTGTGCTGGTAGCAGTCACAGTGAGCTTTAAGAAGGTGGGATGTGAACTTAATCTTACGGATGACCCTACAGAGATGCAATCAGTACTGTTGGCTTGCCTGAAATTAGACACTAGGAAGAAACAGACAAGAAGACTGAAGAGGTCATATGGAGGCCTTGGCATCTGAGCAGAGGGATTTAGGTTTGAAAGGTGCGGCTCAGAGTTGTCACTGACGTCATCAGAGTGCGGTGAAAGAGGGTTAGCATGGAGAGCCCTGGGAGCTAGGGATGTGAGCTACCTAGCCTTAAAGGATTACAGAGAGGAAATAGGGAGCAAGAGAAAGCAGCAGTGTGAGAGGAATTTCGAAGGCAGTATGCGTGTCTGGCGCATCCCCAGGGAGCCAGCTCCTCGGAACCTGCACCAGGGGAGGACGGGAGGTTCAGCCAGGAGGATCCATACCTGGTGGGTGACCACTTGGTGAAAAGCTGGAGTAAGTGAACAGAGATAGAAACGTGGCAACAAGGGTGATTCCATAGGGTGGGGAAAGAAGCAAGAGGGCCATGGAGCTCCCATTCACAGTGGAGAAGACAAGCAGCTGGTGAATAGGGGCAATGTCATCAGGAGCCAAGGTGGCTGATCTCCCTGCTGACTGAAGCTCTTCTCTTCTATGCTGCCTGTCCACATAAGGGAGCAAACAACCCTGAGACAACAGGATTGATTATTATTCTCTGTAATCTACATCCAGAACTCCTCGGGGGCAAGAAGATGGCAGGGGTGGGCCAGAATCATCCAATGAGGAAACAGTTGGACATTAAATTTTCATAGTGTGAACCATCTTGCCACAAAATTGAAAAACAAAAAGAGAAAGAGAGAGACAGAAGAGTCAGGTAGGAAGACCTTGGAATGGAATCATTTTGTTTGATCAGAGAGTTTTTCTAGTCAAGAAAAATCTCCACAGTAGAAAAACTGCTCTGATCCTGACTTTTATCAAAGTCCTTCCAACAAATCCTATTACAAAAGCACAATGCAAGTCCCCACCCTGGAGTAATATCAGTGAGCTTAGTGAGGCTATCTGACTTCTTTTGGTCCATCTGGGATGGTGCTGAGTTGGCTCAGCCTCCATACCCTGTGCCTCCTTCCCTAGCTGTCCTGAGTGTGGTTAAAGAAGGAAAAGGAGGTCAGCCTCACGTGGTAGAGACTGACTTACTCAAACGCCATACAACATTTTGTGTTCATTTTGAAACCACTGGGAATTCAAGCTCCTAAAATCCTACCCCTACATTTTGGAATGATAATGGCACGTAGAAACCAGTATTCATCCCTTGTGGGAATAAAGAGACAGACAGTGATGGTCAGCTGAAGGGTCACAGGAGGCAGAGGGATGGTTGCCTCCCACCACGCATTTCCTTGCAGGAATTTCGCATTTGAGAGCACATGAGGGCCCATCCACAGCATGAGTCTGCTTTTCTAACATATTGCTACAGGTTTGCTTATACTCAGAAAAAAACTCATTCCTTTAAAAGTCATTAACTAAAAGACTATAGGGAGCTTTCCTTCCAAAACTTTGCAAAAAGCTACCTTAAAGATCTTGATAGAAAATAGCAAAAGTATGAAATTAGAGCGATGGTTAGGAATGAGTCAGGGGATCGGCGGATGCCTCCACCAGCTGCCTTAGCAACTGGAGCAGGATTGAGGCTCCCCAGGTGCAGCCCTCAGGCTCTTGAGAGCCTGTTTCCTAAAACCCTGCTTCTGGAAAGATACAAATGTGGACTCTTCAGTGGACTGAGTAAAAACATGCACAACCAGCTACATAATTTGTGGGTCCCAGTGCACAAAAAGATAAAGAAGCTCCTCATTCAAGCATTCTTAAGAATCCCAGACACCAACAGTGAACATTACCCCAAACTCAGGGCCACCTTCCTGCAGGGCCCAGCAGCATCCCCACTGCCCTGTCCCCACTGTGGACTGTGGCTGAACAGAGGAGGAAAGGCTGGGGCTGGACATTTCACCCAGACACGCTGCACAACAGATGCAGGGACATTATTTATATTAATCCTCCTTTTATAGATGTGGAAACTGCAGAGAGAGGCTCAGGAAACTAAAGCAGCCTCACGTGGCTGATATGTGTCTACACTACAGGTCATTTCTGGCTCTCGGTCTCTGTTTTGGTGTTTTTTTTTTTTTTTTTTTTTACTTTTCCACATTCATGTTGCTGAAGCAGCAAAGGCCTGTAGGGAAAGCATTTACATCTGTTTTCAAATTTTATTTCCTACCAGGCCGAGGAAATAGTAAACATTCAATGAAACATTTTAATGAGGAAAAAAATGGTCCAGATCCTGGTATAGAAGTAGTAGTAATAATAATAATGTAAATGCAGGGTGGGGGAGAAGGAGAAAAGGAGGGGAAGGGGAAGAGAAGAGTGGACAGGATGGGGAGAAGAGTGGTGGAGGAAGAAAGAACCCAACACGTCCTGGCTGGCTGCTACACGCCATTCTACATGCCTTGTTCTATTTAATCCGCACAACAGCCCTCCCAATGAGGTCCTGTTTCTAAGACAACTTATGCAGAGCAAGAAGCTTATAGCAGTTCATTACCTTGCCCAAGGCTGAAGGCCCAGAATCTCTACCCAAAGAACCTATCGCATTAGCCTAGGAGGTGGCCCAGAATGGACTCGGGCCAGACAGGACCCAAATACAAGACCACTACAGACATCATAAATCATACCTGCAAGAAAATAATGATAAGTAGAAGTCAGAATAACAAGGAGAGTACCAAGGAGAGTAACAAGGAGAGTGAGTGAAAGCATCCAAACGCCCAGAGCAAATGCTCCATATGTGGGCATTTGTAGAGGTCCCCATTCTGCCTGTGAGATTCTACCATTTCCTAAAGCAGATTCGGTCTCGCTGCCTACCCTGTTCAGGTGATTCTGCTCGGAGTCTTACCTGCAGAGATATTCACTGAGCCACTTACTGATCCAGCCAGTTCTTCATCCTCAAATTTGAGCAGCTAACTAAGGTGGGACCACACAGGAGCAGTATCCACTAACAGAACACCAGCCCCAGAGAGACAGAGGTGCGACAGGGAGGTTCCCAACAGACCTCAAACTGTTCTCCTCGGTATCATCAAAGATCCAAGGATCACGGCCCCACCCAAGACCTGGCTTTAATTTCTTTTTAAGAAAAGGGACATTCACTGCTTATAAATGAATTTTAGAAAAATCAGATTGCTCTCTAAGTTTTCATTACTTTAAAAAGTTTTAAAAATCAATGCAAGATCTGAAAAGCAGAATGGAGAAATCCGAAGACTGGAATCAGTGAAATGGAAGATAAGCTAGGGATGTTGTTGTTGTTGTTAGGTGCCGTCAAGTCAGTATCTGACTCATAGCGACCCTCATAGGGTTTTCAATGGCTGAGTGCTTCGGGATTGCCTTGGGAGTGGATTGCCAGGCCCTTCTCCCAAGCTAGGGAAATCACCCAAAATATACTGCAAAGGGCTTGTTGTTGTTGTTAGGTGCCGTCGAGTCCGTATCCAACTCATAGCGACCCTCTGTACAACAGGTGAAACACTATTGTCAGTGCTTCTCTGCTGTTCATAGGGTTTTCAATGGCAGATTGATTTTTGGGAGGGGGTTGCCAGGTCCTTCTCCCAAGCCTACAGCTTCTGGTGTTCCCAGGCGGTCTCCTATCCAGGTACTAACCAGGCCCGACCCTGCTTAGCTTCCGCGAGATCTGATGGGATTAGATGCCACAGGGCTACAGCTGCAGGCACTGCGAAGGGCAGGCAGTTATAAAAGAAAGGCCTGGAAATATTGAACTATACACAGGGCAGCCGGTCAGTTCCACTGAGCAAGAATGGTTAAAATGGAGAGGAGAAGATAATTCAAGAAAAAGAAGAAAATTAAGAAAATAAAAACAGGAAAAAGGAAAATCAAAAGAAAAATGGATTTATGTGTTCAGATTCAGGCATGTTCAACCCATGGCTCAGGAGCTGCTTACAGCCCAGGACAGTTAGTAAGGTAGTCACAAAATCTTTTAACATCATATTTTTTTTCCTGATTCCCCCTTATTGTGTATTTATACTAACTATATTATGCAGTTAAATGGCCCAGACAATTCCTCTTTATTCAGTGTGGCCCAGGGAAGCTAAAAGCTTGGATACCCCATAATTAAAGGGGCCCACTAAGTGCCCCCCAGGCTGGAAGGCATTCAAGAAACGACTGGGGAAGAGTTGCCTCCTCACAGTAGAGTCAACCTTAATGGCAGGAATTTAGTAAAGTCCCTAGGACCTTTTGCTAATGTGGCATGACTCAAAATGAGAAGAAATACAGTGGCTTCAACAATGGGCTCAAACATACATAAAAAGATCATGTGCAGCACTTACTGTCAGGGAGTGTTTTGTTCCGTTGTACATAGGGTCACTATGAGTCAGATACAACTCAACTACACTCAACAACAACAAAACAACTAAGTGCCAAGAAGTAAAGACAAAACTATAGAAGTGACATGTAAAAAATGAAAAATAAAATCAAAAGGACTCTCATGTACAGAACCATGGTCAACATTTGTAAACTGCAAAGAAAGAGAAAAATCAATAACGTGTCCAGAAATTAAGAAACAAATGACTTTCTCATAGTGAGGATCAGAGATATGTTAACCAGAGAACCAAAGCACAGGGGCCTGTGGTTTCAGATTCTGAGAGAAAATGTGTCCAACCTGGAACCCATGACTGCACAGAGGACATGCTCTTCGATGTGAGCCTGCAGCCCCAGCCCTCTGGCAGAAGGCAGCCAGGCAGGTGGCCAGGCTATGCTCCGTACCTCCTGGCACGTGGTCCTCCTGATGTGCCTTTGTGCACCTCTGTGCTCACTCAGCTGTGTTATGGTATGTCAGCCTTCTCTGTAGACCAGGGTCAGGACACTGTAACCTATTGGCCTGTTCCAGCCCACCACCTGGTTTTGTAATAAAGTTTCATTGGAATACAATCTGCTCTCTTGCTTATCATTTCTGGCCATTTTCACACTAATGAGGGTTGAGTAGTAGCACGGAGATCAGGTGACCCTCAGAACTTGAGACGGCTCCTATCTGACTGCTGAAGTCACTTACCAAGCCCAGCTGTGGTGTCACATACAGCACACCCCAACTGGTGCTGGGCGATTGAATTCTGGATGAACAAACATAGAATTGATGCATGCATGAAAAAATCCCACAGACTTGAGTTTGTCTCCTGCCTCTGCCATTCCAAAGTTATGATCTTTGGCACTGTGTTTAACCTCTCTAAGCTCACGTGCCTCCTCAGTAAAGTGAGGTTTTTATTACTTCCTTTTCAGGGTCATGGGAAATCTAAGTGGGAAAGCATTGTTGGTTTCTATGGCAATAGCTGGCATATACTATGTTCACTTGCATAAGAGCCAGTAGGTCTATTCAAATAGTAAAATACCATTTTAAGGCTGAGTTATATCTCACTTACCTATTTGAGTACACTAGATGTTGGGGGGCTTGTTTTATTCAAACAAAAACAAAAAACACTAAGTACCTGCCAGAAGTACAATGCCTTTCCTGATCCATAAATGCACCACAGTCCTGATGGTTCCTGGAGGTATCATACCGCACATGTCTGGCTCAGATTCTAATTAATTGGAACAAGCCAGATACTGTAAATGGCCAGTGCTGTGACCTCTGGGCAACAGCTGGTATATCATAGCTGTTCCAGATTCCATTCCCCTGGCAGGTGCATCATGCTGCAGGTGAGGCCTGGGACACTATCTCCACAGCAAGATGCAGGTAGGGCAGATGCTGCCCCCTCAGTGGGGCCATTAGTGTGTTCGAATGAGGAAAATAACTCGTGCCATTGTTTAGGTAACACTAGATGCTAGGAACTGCCAGTTAATTGATTTAACAGAGGCAGTGTATTTCTCACCATCAGACAATCCAAAGTGGGGATATTAACAGCAGAGAAGCACTGACAATCGTTCTAGGCATGGCACAGTGTTGGTGATTGTGTCATTCTGTTGTACATAGGGTTGCTATGAGTCAGACCCAACTTGACAGCATCTAACAAAAACCACTAGATTCAGTATTCTCCATTTGGAAAATTCAGAATAAATGTGCCAGTGACCAACTTTAGAGGAGCAGTTAATGATTTGGTATTAAGACCTTGATTCAGTGCTCCTTCCCAATCCAAGTAGGTGGAGCAGAGTAGTCCAAATAACAGTTTAGTTCATTTATGCATATCATGGTTGTAAGGAAGCAGGCAGAACTTATGCTTAGTCTCCATTACCATTGGATCAAGTGTTGAGGTTCACAATATAAATGCATTCTCAGTGGTGCTTTTTGGATTTTGCCATAAACATGCATCCCAGCAGTATGTGAGCTGAGTGCTCCTTGACCCAGAAAGCCAAGTGATCTGCTGGAGAATCGTGTCTATCAAAAACTTAATTGGCTTGTGGTGGTAAAAGCAAGTTATCTGGTTCTATACAGTGACTTTGATTTGAAAGTTATCTTGTGCCAAGTCAATCCATCCATGTGCATTTGTTGTTGTTGTTGTTAGGTGCCGTCGAGTCGCGTCCGACTCATAGCGACCCTATGTACAGCAGATCAAAACACTTGCCAATTCTGTGCCAGGCAAACGATCTTATTTATGTTTAAGCCCATTGTTGCAGACACTGAGTCAATCCATCTCGTGGAGGGTTTTCCCCTTTTGCATTGACCTGCCACTCTCCCAAACGTGATGTCCTTCTCCAGGGATTGGTCTCTCCTGACTACATGTCCGAAATATGTAAGACACAGTCGGGCCACTCTTGCTTCCAAGGAGCACTCTGGTTGCACTTCTTCTAGGACAGATTTGTTGGTTCTTTTGGCAGTCCATGGTATACAGAGCCAAGCAAAGCAAAATCTTGGACAACCTCAATCGTTTCTCCATTTATTGTGAAGTTGCATGCTGACCCAGTCGTAAGGATTTTTGTTTTGTTGATGTTTAATTATAACCCATATTGAAGGCTATGATCTTTGATCTTCATCAGTAAATGTTTTAAATCCTCTTCACTTTCAGCAAGCACAGTTGTGTCATCTGCATAACGCAGGTTGTTAATGAGTCTTCCTCCAATCTTGATGCCGCATTCTTCCTCATAAAGTCCAGCTTCTTGGATTATTTGCTCAGCGTATAAATTGAAGAGATAGGGTGAAAGTATACAGCCCTGACGCACACCTTTCTCAACTTTAAACCACTCAGTATTTCCTTGTTCTATTTGAACTGCCTCCTGGTTCATGTACAGATTTCTCATGAGCACAATTAGGTGTTTTGGTATTCCCATTTTCCAAAGTGTTATCCATAATTTGTTATGATCCACACAATCAAATGCCTTTGCATAGTCAAAACATAG
>VMDO01016832.1:0-46606 GCA_007922755.1 Pedetes capensis | reverse complement strand
AGAAGGAAAAATCCTACTCAAAGGTCAGATCACATTAAAACGGGGGGAGGGAAGATAAGAATGAGGTCAATATAAATGGACTAGAAATCGCATGTAATTGTTCTAACAAGATAGAAACAAAGACCACTACAGGAAAAGTTTCTATCTTAAACAGAAATGGAACCCAAGGACATATAGAAAAATACTATATAGTAAAAGACAGAGAAGACTTGGATGGGAAACTTAGATGGGAAGGGGGGGAGGGGGGAAACATAGAGGAGGGTAAGGGGTAACCTATAGGAATAATGCTTATCAAATTGCATATGTGAAAATTGTCACAACGAAAAGCATGTCAAAATGAATCACATTATGATGTACATTAAAAATTTCTAATAAAAAAAAAAGATAAAAAAAAAATAAAGCTCTTCACATCCTCCAAGCCTCTGACCACAGCTCCTCGGCTCCTCCCTTCCCCCTTTGCCAGCAGGGACCGCATGTATCAGGAAGGCTGTGCCTCTGACCCCCGAGGAATTTGACAGTGGCCTTCCTTGCATTGTTCCCACAGTACCAGAGCCAGCTGGCCAGGCCTGCTGGCCAGACTGAGGCTCAGGATCACATGTAAGAGGGGGCTCTGCTTGGAAGGCTCCACCTCTGGGGTCCTCCTTCCCCAGGCCTCTATCTGCAGGTCAGCACACTCCCGGGGACACGAGAGTGAGTCTATGGCCTTGCCTGGATACCTCTGCTGCTGTTAGGTGCTGCAGCGTTGGTCTGACGCACAGCCACCCTTTGAACAGCAGGACAAAACCCTCCCCGACACTGTGCCATGCCTGGCGCTATGTCAGTGCTTCTCCACTGTTCACAGGGTTCTCAGTGGCTGATTGTTTTGTTGAGGACTGTTACAGGGGTGGGCTGCCAGGTCCTTCTCCCATTTTTATGGTGCTGGGGATTGAACCCAGGTTCTCAGAGAGCGCAAAGCAGCAATCTACCAACTGAGTCAAACCTCATCTGGCGTGGCCCTCCCAATGCCAGCTAGAAGACTCAGGGATGTCGTCAATCCCACGAATCTCTGATCCTTCCTCTAGGGTACTTATTGTTAGGTGCCATCAAGTCAGTGTCTGACTCACAGCGACAGAATGTACAACAGAATGAAATACTAGAGTCATGTTTCTCTGCTATTCATAGGGTTTTCAATGGCTGATTGTTTTTTGGAAGTAGGTACTTAGGGGGTCCATTTAACCTATAGACAGCAGGCTTTCCCCAGCACACTGGCATATTAGACACAGGGAAAGGATAGCGGGATGCGAGTGAGGCTGAAGATCTCAGAGGAGAGTCGGGGTGAGCCAAGATTTGCAAGCACCCAGCCCTGGACAGAAACGACAATTCCTGCAGCCTGCCCCTGCCATCCTAATAAGGCAGAATCACTGGAAAGCATGGCCATTATTTTTAGCTTTTCTCAGGGAAGGAGGAGTTTGTGAAAGGACAGAATGGAAAGGAATGTAGGGCAAGGGTGTGTGCGGACGGGGTGAGGAAGGATGGAAGGAGCAGAGGAGAGGAGGAAAAATAAAGATTTGGGCACAGAAGAGCAGCTTCCTGCTCCTTTCTTGACAGATGACCACGACTGGCCCTTCTGACCTATCAGACAACACCATGGTCTTCAGGTCCAGATATCAAGAAACAAAGGAGTCACTGGAAGGAAATCATTTTCCTAAGAACGTAACAGGGGCTGGGATTTAGCTCAGTTGGTAGAGCACTGCGCTACAGTCTCTGAGGTCCCCGAGTTCAATTCCCAGCACTGCAAAAATGGGAGAAGGGCCTGGCAATCCACTCCCAAGGCAATCCTGAATCAGTCAGCCATTGAAAACTCTATGAGGGTCACTATGAGTTGGGTACCGACTTGATGGCACCTAACAACAACAACAAGAAGAACGTAACAAGTGTGGAATGTGTGTTGTGGGGGCTTTCAAGCTCCATTCTGAAAACGTAGCAGAAGAGGACACGCTTGTGGATGGCTTCTTAGAAAAGAGTTTAAGAATGCATGCTTGATTTGAATGCAGCTTTAATTTTCCCAGTCCCCAAGGAAACACCCTGCCTGGGTTTGGAGATCAGCAACATCCCACCTTCACAGGAGACGGATAAATTCCTGCTAAGTGATTCTAGCCTGCAGCCGTAGCCCTGTGACATTGGATCCCATAAGATCTCAGAAGCTAAGCAGGGTCGGACCTGGTTAGTCCTTGGATGGGAGACCGCCTGGGAACACCAGGTGCTGTACGCTTGGGAGAAGGACCCGGAAACCCACTCCCAAAAACAATCCACCATTGAAAACCCTATGAGTACCAGAGAAGCACTGACAGTAGTGTTTCGCCTGTTGTACATAGGGTTGCTATGAGTCAGACACCGACTTGATGGTACCTAACAACACAACAAAGTGACTTTACTCTGTTATTGAAGCAAAGTCTGGTATCAAGTCCAGCAGCTTCTCAGGAGACCTTCCTATGGGCTTAGAACATAGCAGTTTAGGGAGAATTCCTCTTCCTCCTCCTCCTCCTTCTCCTCCTCCTTTTTTCCTTTTTGCCAATAGATAGTAAAAAGTCTCCTTAATCACCTGAACAAGCCAAGACATGTAGTCTTCAATTCAGGGGTCTGGTAATTGCCAGAAACCCAAGTCCCATGGCCCTCTAGCCTGCAAGGATCTTCATAAAACACAAACCGCTCCACCCCAGACCCATGTGCCTGCTGGAGGTTTTAAAGCAAGATGGCAGCATCTTCACGTCTACAGGCTGGTGGGGTGGTGGACCTGGGCTCAGCGCTGAGAAGTTCTTTCTCCATTCCAAAGTAGGGCCTCAAGGAGTTTTCACTACCGGAGAAAAAGTTGCTGTGTTTTGTTTAATGGAAGTAAATTTGTGCCCATTTAAATCATGAGCAGGTGGCACTGGGTAGCAGAGACAGCCTCGAAAATATTCACGTTTACAGAATGCAGTTGTATGTATAATTAGCCGAGATTTATTTTAAAGTACTCTAATCTTTTGTACTCTCTTCTGCAATTCAAAATGGTGAGGAACAGAGAGCAGCTTTTGAATATCTTATGAAAGCACAGACATTGTACTATCTGTTAAGAAGTAAGTGCGGCAGGCGTGGGGCAAGTCTCCAACAGTACATATATTAGGATAAGACCAAAGGACAGGGCTCTTTCCCATTCAGAGGAGTGCATTTGTTGCTGCTGGTAAGACATGAGCAAGCTAAACAACAGTGTCTAAGAGGAGAGGAGATGGGAGAAATCAAAGGTACACATTCCAGAAGCATACATTTTGTTCACAGAAAATTTCACACAGGCGCAGAATCTCACAACAGAACACCAAAATACTCATTACCCAGCATCAGTCATTACCAACTCATGGCTGATTATACATCGGCAAGCGGATCCCAAGACTATCATTGAATCCCGAAATATTTCACGATGAAGCACAGAATTTTTAAGCTTGCTCCTTACCCTGAGGTCTGAGGAGTCATGTGACCCCATCAGTCACTGAGGCCAGGCGAGAGCCCAGTTCTTCCCACTTGGGAGGCCAGTGTGGTCTTTTGTAAGCCTCCCCCCTCTATCGCTTACCACCCTCTCCATATGTTTTGAACTGAACCCTGAACTGCAACATGAACACAGAAAATAAGCATTGCTGTGCTGGGCAAGGTGGTGCACACCTGTAATTCCAGCAGCTCAGGAGGCGGAGGCAGGAGAATCACAAGTTCGAGACCAGAGGTAGTCTGAGTAACTTAGGGAGACCCTGTCTCAAAAAGTAAATAAAATGGGCTGAGGGTGCAGCTCAGTGGTCCAGCACTTGCAGAGCATGCAAGCTCGAGACCCTGGGTTCAACCCTCAGTACTGTCGAAAAAAAAAAAAAAAAAAAAGCATTGCTGGTTGGAACTCAGGAAATCCTACATTTTAATCGTTTTGCTTTTTATTCCCTGAGCCTTAATTGCCCCACCTACTAAATGTTGTTGTTGTTGTTACGTGCCAGAGAATTGATGTCCGACTCACAGGGACCCTACATACAACAGATGAAACACTATAGTCAGTGCTTCTCTGCTGTTCATAGGGTTTTCAATGGCAGATTGATTTTCGGGAGTGGGTTGCCAGGTCCTTCTCCCAAGCCTACAGCAGCTGGTGTTCCCAGGTAGTCTCCCATCCAAGTACTAACCAGGCCCGACCCTGCTTAGCTTCTGAGATCTGACGGGATCGGATGCCACAGTGATAGGGCTGCAGGCACCTATTAAGTAGGGATGCGAAATTACCACTGCAAGATACAATTCCTCACAACACAGTCATTAAAAAAATTGTTGAGTTTCAGCTTCTAACAGTTATTCTTAATGTGTTCTTATGGAATTTGGGAAAAGCTCTGAGAAGCCATAAACCTTAGGAAACAGGATGCCTTCCATGGGGTGAGGTCTCCTATGTTAATGAGTTGGGGGTGTGCATAATTATTATGTAACTGTACCCTGAGAGCATTTGCATAACAAGTTTATTTATTTTTCACATATAAATTAGAACCAACTATTTCAACATGTTGAAATGGAAGTTTCTATTTAAAAAAAAAAAAAAACTAAAACTAAAAACAAATGTTTCGTATAATATAAATCAACATGTCCCAAAGAGGAGGGAGACAGGCTCTCTCCCTGGGGAAGTTCTAGCATCTTTCAGAGAAAGAATGAACAAGTCCAAGGAAAGTGAAAAGCAAAAAGAAACGCTTCCTCTCTTGTCATGGGCTTGCCAAGCCCCTAACCAAAGCTGACTTACAGTACAGCACCAAACATTCTCAAGAAAGCGTCCAAGCCTGGAGAAACAATGAGTGAGTGAAGAGTTTTGTGTATGTGACTAAAATACACTGCTTAACTGCATTCCTTTTACTCCTCAAATGCACATAAAGGTATAATTATGACATTTAAGAAGTCCTGGCCTAAATCAACCCCAAACACTGAGATTAGACTTTAATGCCCTTGCTTTCAAAAGCCCAACCACAGGAAATCTTTTCATTTTTAACAAACGCTGCCAAGAAGATGTAAACCACGTTTAACCCCACCATAAAGGCCGAATGGCGGGCCACGTGTCAGGAAGACCCAGGTGGGCGAGGGGGCATGGCCTGCCCGCCTGTGGGAGCTTCCTGGGGCTGCTGGGATGAAGGACCAGAAGCGGGGCGGCTTCCCTATGGGGTTTGACTCCCTCATGGTTCTGGAGTCTGGCTGTCCACGGTGAGGCGTTCGCAGTGCTGGTTCCTCCTGAGGGCTGGGAGGGAAAATCTGTCCCAGGGCTCTCCCCAGCTTTCCTGCTTTCTGGTGGTTTGCTGGTGATCTGTGGCATTCCATGACTTGCAGTCCTGTCTTCACCTCGCCTTCTCCTGGCGTCTTCCCCTGCGTCCAAACTTCCCCTTGTTGTTAAGGACATCAGTCACGTTGGATTAGCGAGCACTCCGGCGACCTTATATTCCCTTGATCCTATGCAAAACTGTTTCCAAAAGAGGTCGCCTACACAAGTACTACAGGCGATCGTTCTGACATCTTCTGGAGGACACAATTCACTGTATGACTCTAACTCATCCTCACCTGACTCAGGACTGAGGAGTGACCAGGGCCAACCCAGCACCCACGGTGTCTGTTGCCCCACAGAACATGCCACCTGTTGGCGCACACCTATAATCCCAGTGGCTAGGGAGGTGGAGACAGGAGGATAGCAGGTTTGAGACCAGAGGCAGTCTGCGTAACTTAGCGAGACCCTGTCTCAAAAAGTAAAAAACTGGGCTGAGGGTGCAGCTCAGTGGTCCAGCACTTGCAGAGCACGCAAGCGCGAGGAACCGGCCCCACTCCAGTTCCACAAAAAAAAAAAAAAAAAAAAGAATATGCCACCCATGCCCCAGGTTGTCCATCAGCCCTAGAAAGACACTCAAGGACAGGTGTGCCTCAGTCCTGGGCACCCCCTAGCACAGCATCACTTGACTTTACCATGATATCAAGGCCTGTTTATGCTGCTTGCATCCCCACCCCCTTCTCAGCTTTGGCCAAGTGGCTGCAAGCAAATTACATGTCAGCATGTGCCCGTTCTGGCCACGGGCTTCTACGTGTTCAGCTCATGCCTGCTCCTCTTCTTTTTGTCTCTTGTATGTTTAGAGCAAGCCAAAAGTTATTTCTGAGGCAGAGTCTCCTTATGTAGCCTAGGCTGGCCTCAAACTCATAATCATCTGTCTTCGCCTCCCAAGTGCTGGGATTGCAGGTGTGTGCAACCGTCTCCAGCTCATTTTGACCTATTTCTATGGCTTGCATAATTATTAGACCATAAGAGAAATCACGATGGTTATTATTGAATATGCTTGTTCATTGTGGTTGTTGTTAGGTGCCGTCCAGTCATGTCTGACTCATAGTGGCCCTCACAGGGTTTTCAGTGGCTGATTGTTTTGGGATTGCCTCGGGAATAGATTACCACATCCTTTTCCCATTTTTGCGGTGCTGGGAATCAAACTCAGGACCTCAGAGACTGCAGAGTGGCGCTCCACCAACTGAACTAAATCTCTGCCCGCACTCATTTGTGGTTTTCTTTTTAAGGCTGCTAGGACAACTTCAATCTAACAATCCACATCATTTGTGGTTCTCAAAGTGTTTCTCAAACATTATAGTTATAGAACAATCCTAACAGATAGCAACATCGTGATTCCCAGCTTTTAAAAGAGGAAACTAAAGCTCAAAAAGGTTAAGAAATCAGCCAAGGATACACAGCTAGTAACTCAGAGCCAAAATAGGGCCCATTGTTTCTGATACCAAGATTTACATTTTTTATAACATATTATACAATCAATATTAGGTCATCAAGAAGGACTGATAGTTTTTTTCAGACTACAAATAATATGGGAGCAATAATAAACCTTTATGTCTATATCTTACAATTAAAAATAATTTTCAAAATGTCCCAGGTCTGGGTTTTACTCATCCTTATAAAAACAGGGCGAATTATTCTCAGTCCCATTTTTGCAGATGATAAATGGAAGTGGAGGTTATGTAACTTGCCTAAAACTAATATGTTGACAGAGGAGTTGGAGCACAAATCTCCACATACCTAATCAAGAAACTGGATGGCTCTTCAGAGAGGATAATGTAACACAACATCCTTGGGGACACATAAAACTCAAGAGAAAGTAACAGAAATAAAGGATAAAGGGAAGGAAATTGGAGAAGTTCCTACATATTTTCCTGCAGAAAGAAGTAACATACTTTTTTGTGGTGGCTGCAGCAGAATGGAGCCCTTGCATTGGGAGAGATGGTAATCCAGATGGCCTCAATGTACCTGAGAGCATATCAAAGGCTATTCCAGGCAGGTCAACAAAAAAAGGAAGACTCTCGACTAGATGAATTGACACAGTGGCTGCAACAATGGGCTTAAACATAAAAAAAGATTGTGTGCCTGGTATAGAGTTGGGCAGTGTTTCATTCTGTTGTACACAGGGTCGCTATGAGTTGGACCCAACTTGATGGTACCTAACAACAACATTCGAGGCAAGGGCCACAAGACTTGGGACTGATGTGGGCAGGTAAGATATTTTCTGTTTCATTATAGGCTCAACACCCCCTTTGGTCTCTACAATCTGAATGAGAATGCTAGAGGAACACAGAGGAAGCAAACACGTGACCTCCAATGGCCAGATGATCACTGTGGCTGGATGTGCGTATGTGGGAGGTAGAGGTGGGGGATGACGTGGGCAAGGAAAGTGGAAGCCATGATGTGGCGGGTGTCAAATGCCTTGCTGAGGAATTCGAGTTGATTCTGTAAACTCCAGGAAGATCTGAGCCAGGGACTGGCCTTACCAAATATGCGCTTTGTCCAGTGCCTTTGAAATCCATGAGTCTCACACTGGTCTCTCTTTCTAAGATCCATCTGTGTTTTTCAGACACTTGCTGGGTATCTCTGCCTGGTCAGTCTTCCAAGGGGCCTGTTAGATGTCTACAGCCCCTTCCAGATCTAATGGGCTATGATTCTATCAAGTTGTTGCTGTTAGGTGTCATCAAGTCAGATCCGACTCACAGCAACCTTATGTACAACAGAACAAAACACTACCCAACACTGTGCTATGCACATGATCCTATTATGTTGGAGCCCATTGTTGCAGTCACTGTGTTTCTTTTCTTTTTGAATCGTGCCACAGAAGCAAATGGAGGTCCCAGGGGCTTTACTCCATTCCCACCATTAAGGCCAACTATACTTTGAGGAGGTAACTCTTCCCCAGTTGTTTCTTGAATGCCTTCCAGCCTAGGGGGCTCATTCTCTGGCACTCTGTTTGATAGTGCTTCTCTGCTACTCATAGGGTTTTCCATGGCTAATTATTTCAGGATTGGGCTTCTGGGTCCTTCTCCCTACTCTGTCTTAGTCTGGAAGCTCAGCTAAAACCTGTCCACTCTGGGTGGCCCTGCTGGTATCTGAGATCCCAGTGGCATAGCTTTCAGTACCACAGCAACACGCTAGCCCCCACAGCATGACAAGCGGACAGGCAGGTGGGGGTCTGGCAAGATATGCGTCTGGAAATCTGATATCTTTCTTTTGGAGAAAATAAAAACTGAAAATAAAGAGCAGAGAAATAATATTTGAGAGGCAGAGCAAAATGAGCAATGTCTTTGAATTGAAAAAAAAAAAAAAAAAAAAAACCTATGTCAGTTATTTCTGCCTGATTGTGCCCCGGATCTTAAATGATACAATGCATCTGCGCACGTATAAGATGCTATTCATGGGCACACAGGGTGTAGGCGGCGGAGCCCCGCTGGGTACGGCTGAAGCACTCTCTAAGGACACGTGCTCTCGGTGACAAGGCAGAATGGCTTTCTTGCCACTTAAAGCTGCTATTCCGCACCTGGAGAAGCTGCCTCTTGAAAACAATTCACGTACAGAATGAGAAGCCTGACTTGCTCAATGTCTTAAACATTCCATGCCACTGCGTCCAAAAAATGCACCTCATCTTTCTAACAGACACTTTCTATGTCTAACAAGCATGTCTGAATGAACTCCCATGAGGCCACCCAGAAGGGAGCTTCCTGGCCCCCAAGATACTTCTCTGTTGTTAAGTAAGTCAGGTCTGACTCATAGCTACCCTAAGGTCAACAGAATGAAACACTACTCAACCTTGTGCTAGGCATGCGATCTTTTTAATGTTCAAGCCCATTGTTGCAGCCACTGTGGCAATCCATCTAGTTGAAGGTCTTTTTTTTCATTGACCCATCACTCTCAAAAATGGTGTCCTTCTCCAGAGATTGGTCCCTCCTGACTGCATGTCCAAAGTATGTAAGACAGAGTGTAGCCATCCTTGCTTCCAAGGAGCGCTTTGGTTGCACTTCTAGGATGGATCTGTTGGTTCTATTGGCAGTCCATGGTATACATCTCTAGCAGAAGTAAATATTTTCTTCTATTAAACTTTTTTCCTCTGCTGGTTCAAAAGGAAGAAAATCATGAAAACCTTGCCTTGAATAGAGAGGAGATAAATCAGCAGCTTCATGCATACACAGTTCTTGAACAGGGAGAGTTGAAAAGGTAGAGAAATTTCTCCTCTCTTTTGGACATAGCTTCTTCTATGGTTTGGATGTGATTTTTGCCCTCAGGGTTCATATGTTGGGAAGTATGGTACTCAGGGTGGCAGTGTGAAAGATAGTAGGACCTTTAAGACGTGGGGCTTAGAAGGAGATGGAAAGCCCAGCCTTGTCACTCTCTGGCTTCCTGTTTTGTGAGGTAATCTCTTTCTTTTGCCATTGTGATGGCATGTAGGTGACACATTCCAAGGGGCCCTTGCCAGTGCTATGCCATTTGCACTTTCAACCTCTCAAACTGTGAGCCAAATAAACATCCCTTTCTAAGTATTCAGCTCTGGGTATTCCATTGTAGTAATGAAAGTAGACTTATGTAGGTGGACTAATATAGACAGCTGTCACTTTGATCTATAAAAGATACAAGATCCATATTATACAAGATACAAATACATGAACTATGTGATACAATGTACAACTCCTTTAGAAGATGGATCTATGAAAGATACACTTTTCATAAGCCAATCTCCGTCTGCCCTCATCCAATATCCATCTTGGCTGGCACATAAACAATTTCTGTGCACTATACACCCTTCGGTGCTGGGATTTAGCTCAGTTGGTAGAGCGCTGTGCTATGGTCTCTGAGGTCCTGAGTTCAATTCCCAGCACCAAAAAATGGGAGAAGGACCTGGCAATCCACTCCCAAGGCAATCCCGAAACAGCCAGCCATTGAAAACCCTGTGAGGGTCGCTATGAGTCGGATACCGACTCGACGGCACCTAACAACAATACACCCTTCATTCTTTCTGCTATCTATAGGGTTTCCAATGGCTAATTATTTCATGGGGGCTGGGGTTTAGCTCAGTTGGTAGAGCGCTGCTCTGTACACTCTGGGGCCTTGGGTTCAATCCCTAGCACCACAAAAATAGAAGAAGGACCTGGAGTCCCCCTTCAACAATAATCCCAAAATAATCATCCATTGAAAGCCCGAGGAATAGCAGAGACGCCTGATATAGTGCTGGACATGGCACAGTGTCAGGGAGTGTTTCGATCTGTTATACATAGAGTTGCTATGAGTTGGGACTGACTTGATGGCACCTAACAACAATAACAATTATTTTGGGAATGGGCTGTTGGGTCCTTCTCTCTAGTCTGTCTTGGACTGGAAGTTAAATATAGTGCTGGAGAATTAGCCTCCCAGGCTGGAAGGTATCCAAAAGATAACAAGGAAAGAGTTGCCTCCTCCAAGTGTTGTTGTTAGGTGCCGTCGAGTCTAAGTCAGTATCCAACTCATAGTGACCCTCACAGGGTTTTCAATGGCTGACTGTTTCGGGATTGCCTTGGGAGTGGATTGCCAGGCCCTTCTCCCATTTTTGTGGTGCTGGGAATTGAACTTGGGACCTCAGAGACTGCAGCGCAGCGCTCTACCAACTGAGCTAAATCCCAGCCCCCTCCAAGTGTAGTCAACCTTAATGACAGGAATAGAGTAAAGCCCCTGGGACCTCCTTTTGCTGATGTAGCACAACTCAAAGAAGCACAGTGACTGCAACAATGGGCTCAAACATGAAAAAAGATTATGTGCACAGCACAGTGTTGGGTAGTATTTCATCCTATTGTACAAAGGGTCGCTGTGAGTCGGACTGGACTTCGCAGCATGTAACAACAAGAAACTTTGGCTGGAGAAGCCGGTCATTCTGTTGTCATATGGTGTGGGGTCACCTTAAGGCCTCAGTTTACCTGCTGACCCATGCCAATGCTGCTCCATTGCACGCTACGCTTCCAAATCTGTTCATCTTCCATTCGCGTTCATACTGAATTCTAATGGAGACCAATTTGGCCTGATTTCTTCTGTCTAAAGATGTGGCAGTTCCATGTTCCAGATGACAGAATATTAAATCACAGAAACCCCAGAGAGCCAAGCGGGTTGGAACTCGGAAGGCAGCCTGTGAGTAACTGCATGAATGTCATGACTTTTAGGTCTTGTCAGAGACACCATTGAGATTCTACAGCCTTTCAGGCCCTCGTCCTCTGAGACACGTGCCTCTTGGCCATGAACAGCGCCACGAACCGCAATAATGAGACCAAGGGCTCAGGTCTTAGAAGATCACTGACAGCTAAGCACATATACAAAATAGTGTATGAGTCAAAGTTTATTTTGATGACTTCTGAAAAATTTATAACACTCCATTTCCCCCTTCTAGATTTAAAAAGGATCTCTTCAGTGGCACTGTCTCACCTCCACATTGCCTAAAGTGCACCTTGCTCCTGCTCCTATTGAGAACACTTTGGAACCTCATGGCAGTTCCGCCTGGCCGCCCAAGCCAGGTGTCTCTTTAGATGGTTCTACCACATTCTCCATTGCCCCCCTACACCGCTTATTGCAACTCACTGTAACGGATTAGTGACCTTCAATCCACATTCTCTCTGTCATAGTAACTAAGATGTCACGACACATGGAGAGGGACCTATTTCTTCATCTTGTCCATTTCAGGAAGGTTAGCACTTAGCACTCTGCTTGGCGTACAGTGGACTCTCAGAAACATTAGCTGACAGACTGATTGAAAACAGAATGCATGGTTCTGAATAATCACTATTCACGCTCTGATCCATAATAGGTACGACTGTCTCTTATCCCATCTGAAATTTACTCACAACGGTGGATCCCACTGGGCCCTGGATAGCCCGTGGCCACAGCTTCTTGCCATGCATTTGGGGATGGGAAGAATTATCCCCCAGCATATAAGCCAACTTTAGAGAATGCAGCCCTGGGAGGCTGTATTTTCCAGACATGTGAGATTCTTGTTGTTGTTGTTGTTGTTGTTAGGTGCCGTCAAGTCGAGTCCGACTCATAGCAACCCTATGTACAGCAGATCAAAACACTTCCCCATTCTGTGCCAGGCATACAATCTTATTTATTTTTAAGCCTATTGTTGCAGGCACTGCGTCAATTCATCTGGTGGAGGGTTTTTCCTTCTTTTCACTGACCTGCCACTCTCCCAAATGTGATGTCTTTCTCCAGGGATCGGTTTCTCCTGACTACATGTCCAAAATACGAAAGATACAGTCCGGCCATCCTTGCTTCCAAGGAGCACTCTGGTTGGCTGCACTTCTTCTACAACAGGTCTGTGAGGTTAGCACCTTTAAAATAAGATGATCTCTTGCGACCCAGATGCCTGCACAATAAATGATCCCTATGCTAGGATATACCTGCAGCCACAGCCCTGTGGCAATCAATCCTTTCAAATCTTGAAAGCTAAGCAGGGTCAGGCCTGGTTACTCCTTGGATGAGAGACCACTGGGAACACCAGATACTGTAGGCTTGGGAGACAGACCCAGCAACCCACTCCCAAAAATCAATCTGCCATTGAAAACCCTATGAACAGCAGAGAAGCACTGACAATAGTGTTTCGCCTGTTGTATGTAGGGTCGCTATAAGTCGGACACCAATTCGACGGCACCTAACAACAACAACAACATGCTAGGATATGTTTATGTCCCCTCACAATGTTGTTGTTGTTGTTAGGTGTTGTCGATTCGGTATCCGACTCATAGCGATCCTCATGGGGTTTTCAATGGCTGACTGTTTCAGGATTGCCTTGGGAGTGGATTGCCAGGCCCTTCTCCCATTTTTGCGGTGCTGGGAATTGAACTCTGCACCTCAGAGACTGCAGCACAGTGCTCTACCCACTGAGCTAAATCCCAGCTCCCTACCGCACACAATAGTTTAACATAATTTAATCAAAGGTCAAGAGGAATTTGGGGGAGAATACATACATACATACATACATACATACATACATACATACATGCACGCATGCATACCCTACCCAGGAAGGGCTGATGAAGGGTGAAACAAGTGAGTCATAAAGAGATGGCCAAGAGTCAGGAATAACTGGGGGAAATGATCCACTCCACACGAGAACACTTGATTAATGGTAAAATAGTGAGTCATGGAAGCAATGGCCCAGGGAAACAATAGCTTTTGTTGGATTCTAATAAGAAGTTTTTGAGGAACTCTCCCATGCACTCAGCACTGTGGCAGACGTTCATGGGGAAGGTGGAGGCAATCGGCACCCTGACGCAGAGCACATTTCCTGCTGTGAATCTCTAAGCACATCCTATAGACGCTATGGACACGTTTCCAAAGGGCACATGCAGTCATGCCTGGCTTGTTCACAGCCTTTCAGGCTCTCTACCCCTGTGACCATGGTCCACCCCGGTACACAAGGCCCCACTCAGTCCCATGCCAGCCAACTTCTCCTGTGGCAGAGACTAAAACGCCCCACCCATAGCCTGAGACCCAGCCATGCTTTGTTACTCACGGCTCCCGGGGTCTGGCAGACTCCTCCGATCCCATGCCTTTAGAAATGCTGTCCTTCTCTGCTCAGCAACACGTCCCTAACACAGGGTACACGGTTATTCTTCCTAACCCACCCCAAGCGTCAACGCTCTGAGGTCGCTCCTATTCCCACTCCTTCATCTGGGGTCCTGATGTGGTGTTCTTAGCATTTCCATACCACGGGGTACTTGACCCGTGGAAATCTTCCTTCTTTCCCCCTGCACTCACTTCTTATGGCCGTCTGTGCACACTTCCTTGCTCTCTGAGGCCCTGTGATTTGTGCACAGTATCTATAGTAAATGCACACGCAAATCCAGAATTATAGGCAAGGCATACAGAGGAGGAGCCAAGCTCAGTCAAGTTCAGTGGCTGTCAAGTTCACACGGCCAGCAAGTGGGAGAGCCAGAGGCGTGTGGCTCCAGTGCCCTTACTTATACCTTTTCAACACAATACCTAACATTCCTGCTGTGCTTTAAACTCAACCCAAAGGAAAATTCCTCCATGTGTCTGTCAACTTCTTTTGCTGTGGAGGTTTGTGTGTTGCTGTGATGCTGAAAGCTATGCCACTGGCATCTCAGATATAAGCAGGGTCACTCATGGTAGACAGGCTTCAGCTGAACTTCCACACTACGACCAGGGAGAAGGACCTGGCTGCCCACTCCTAAAGCAATTGGCCACCTGTGAACGGAGAACCACTGTCAAATATAGTGATGGAAAATGAGTTCCTCCAGCTGGAAGCATTCAAGAAACGACTGAGGAAGAGCTTCCTCCTCAAAGTAGAGCTGACCTTAATGACAGAACAGACCTCCTTTTGCTGATGTGGCATGACTCAAAATGAGAAGAAACACGTGACTACAACATTGGGCTTAAACATAAAAAGATTGTGTGCACGGCATAGTGTTGGGTAGTATTTCATTCTGCTGTACATTGGGTCACTATGAGTGAGATCCAATTCGATGGCACCTAACAATAACAACAACTAAGGAAAATTAGCCTGTGATGCTCACCCAGAGCACATGGATTCCTGCAGTCTGAAAATACAGAAAGGTCTGGATACGAGAACAGCTGGTGAGAGCATAGGCATGGTGGCTTGGGCCACCATCCTGCTCTGTTTGCCTTCTAGAGATTTTTCTCATTCTTGCCTGTCATTTAGACCAAGCGTATCCAATGTTTCAGCTTTCCTAGGCTGATTGAGGACTGGGATTTAGCTCAGTTGGTAGGGCGCTGCGCTGCAGTCTCTGAGGTCCCAAGTTCAATTCCCAGCACCATAAAAATGGGAAAAGGACCTGGCAATCCACTCCCAAGGCAATCCTGAAACAGTCAGCTGTTGAAAACCCTATAAGGGTCGCTATGAGTCAGATACCGACTCGATGGCATCTAACAACAACAACAAAAGGCTGATTGAGCAAAGAGGAATTCCTTGGGCTGCACGTAAATTATATAATGTAGTCAGTGTGTATATATAGTAAGGGCAGGTTACAAAGGAAAGAAATGTTAAAAGATTTTGTATGGGGAGACGAGTGGTGGGAAAAAATGGAGGGGCCAAGAAGAAGAGAAAAAAAAACACAAAATACATGGTGCAACTATATGAAAATACAAAAAAGGAGGAAAAAAGGGCAGGGTGTAACCCACGGTTACATACACTGTCATCTCAGATTAATTAAAATTCTTACTTTGTTTCCTTTTATTTTGTTTTGTAAAATGTTTAAGAAGATGGAAGCAATAAGAATACTGATTTGATAGTTGCATAAGGCATGCTATCAGTTGACATCTTGCTCTGTACCCCACTAACATGTATACATAAAATACTAATAAAAAAAAGATTGTGTTGTTCCGCGTTACTAGCTGTCGTGTGCTGCATGGCGCTCCCAGGCAGTGGGTTGGACATGCGTGATTTTGACGATTATTACTATTATTATTATTATATCCCAAACAACATCCATCAGTTTCTCTAATTTATGGAGTCAGCTTAACTCCTGTTGTTGGCAACTACAACACACCAATTCTGCATGT
The DNA here is from genome assembly GCA_007922755.1 of Pedetes capensis. Classification (NCBI taxonomy): domain Eukaryota; kingdom Metazoa; phylum Chordata; class Mammalia; order Rodentia; family Pedetidae; genus Pedetes; species Pedetes capensis. Next base: position 30,738 of record VMDO01016832.1, on the reverse strand, counting down.
CAGATGTATCCAACAAGCATCAATCCTTCAATTGTTACTGTCTTTTGTTTAGTTTTCTAGTTCGGCTAATGCAAGGGACAGTCTATCTTAGTAATTATGATTAGAGTAATGTCAGGCTCACGGAAGGAGGACGTGGCAATCCACTCCCGAAGCAATCTCGAAACAATCACCCACTGAAAACCCAATGAGGGTCGCTGTGAGTTGGATCCGACTCATCAGGTTAGCACATAAAATACCTGTCCAGTTTAGCTTTCTTTGCAAGAGATCAAAACTTTTTTTTTAATGGCAATCTCAAAAACAGTCAACATGTAAATGTGTTTCAACAGCCATTCTTTTCCTCCCAATGATTTCTCAATATTTGGAGCTCACTACTAGTCTCTTTTGCTTCCAAATGGTAAAAATATTGAACTATTTCCTTCTTAGGCTAGACTCTTTATCATATTTACTGGCACTTCGTGCTTTGTGCTGTTTTTTTGGTAGTAATATTCTGGAGGAAAAAAGCTATAAATATTTTGGTTTATCACAGGACAGTGGGGAAAATGATGTATGTTTTTATCCCTCTGTCTTTTCTTTTTTCCCCATCTTATTCTCCCTCCTTTCTTCTTTTTTTCCCCCTTAGCAAAAGGCTTTATTTAATCCCCTGGCACTGCCCATTCCTATAGTTTCTCAGTCTTTTCCTTTGATTGGCAAAAAACCCACAAAATTAGCATGAGATTAAAATACAATTGCTGCCTTCTTCCCTTATAGCACAGGCTTCCCACTCATAAACTCCTATCAGCGCCAGTAAGGAAAAATCAGACGACAATTTTATCACTGCACAGAACAGCCGTAGCACACTTCACCTCTGCAAGCAATTCCATCAGGGCTGGCATTTCCAAAATGCTCACCGCGCCTTCTCAAGTCCTATAAAAGCCAGATGGACAGTAAACGTGCCCAAGCCTAAAGGTAGCCTCGCTGTTCATGGGGCAACACGAAAAATAAAGCTAGGAACAAAACCAGGATGTCCACCATGAACACCGTTATTTAACCCTGTTTTGGTGGGGTTTGCCAGTTTAATTACATAAGAGAAAGAAACAGGGGATATAAAAATTGGGAAAGAGGCAGGGCAATTATTATTTCCAAATATGCTGGCCACAAATCTGAGTCAGCTGAACGCTACTGACAAGTCTATTGTTGTTGTTGTTAGGTGCCGTCGAGTCAGTATCCGACTCATAGCGACCCTCACAGGGTTTTCAATGGCTGACTGCTTCGGGATTGCCTTGGGAGTGGATTGCCAGGTCCTTCTCCCATTTTTGTGGTGCTGGGAATTGAACTTGGGACCTCAGAGACTGCAGCGCAGCGCTCTACCAACTGAGCTAAATCCCAGCCGACAAGTCTATAGCGTAACCAAAGAAAGTAATATGCAAAAATCAATAACCTTCCTAAATGACAACCAGTAAGAAGATACTGCATTTTTAACAGCATCAAAAATATAAAACATCTACGGATTAAACTTAAGGAGAAATAGGCAAGATTTATGTGAAGAAAAAATTAAAAACACTACTGATTGACAGAGAAGATACAAACAATTGCAAAAGTCTGTCTTCTTCTGGATTAGGAAGTCAATATCAAGAGAATGGGAGAAGGAACTGGCAATCCACTCCCCAAAATCAATCTGCTGTTGAAAACCCTATGAATAGCAAAGAAGATACAAACAATTGCAAAAGTCTGTCTTGTTCTGGATTGTTGTTGTTGTTGTTGTTGTTAGGTGCCATGGAGTCGGTATCCGACTCATAGCGACCCTCTGTACAACAGGGGAAACACTATTGTCAGTGCTTTTCTGCTGTTCATAGGGTTTTCAATGGCAGATTGATTTTTGGGAGGGGTTTGCCAGGTCCTTCTCCCAAGCCTACAGCTTCTGGTGTTCCCAGGCGGTCTCCCATCCAGGTACTAACCAGGCCTGACCCTGCTTAGCTTCCGCGATCTGACGGGATCAGATGCCACATGGCTACAGCTGCAGGCTGTTCTGGATTAGGAAGTCAATATCAAGAGAATGGGAGAAGGACCTGGCAATCCACTCCCCAAAATCAATCTGCTGTTGAAAACCCTATGAATAGCAGAGAAGCACTGATAATGGTGTTTTGCCTGTAGTACATAGGGTTGCTATGAGTCAGATACCAACTCCAGCACTTAACAACAACAACAATCAAGAGAATAACTCTCTCTCTCTTTCTCTCTCTCTCTCTCTCTCTCTCTCTCTCTCTCTCTGTCTCTGTCTCTGTCTCTTTCTTTCTTATCTTTCCTTTGTGGTACTTGGGGGTTTGCACCCAGGGCCTTGTACATGCTTTGCAAGTATTCTATCACTGGACTGCACTCTTAGCCCAATTCTTATTTTTAATTTTGAATTAGGGTCTTGCTCAATTCCACAGGCTGCCTCTGGCCTTGAACTTGTGATCCTCCTGTCTCCGCCTCCGGAGTCGCTGGGATTACAGGTGTGAGCCACGATGTCTGGCTAGAGAAAAACTGTTCCTAAATTAATCTGTAAGCTTAATGCAACATCAAACTACCATTAGAAATTAAATTCTGAAGTATGCCAGAAATAAAACATAGGAAAGGCCAGCCATAAAGATGGTATTAAAAGCAATAATGAGAAATAACACCCTTGATATTTAAAATTATTTTAAAGCTCCAGAAAGTAAAAAAGAATGCACAGGGACAGGGTTAGTTAGCAGGACCAACAGAAAAGCAGATCTAAATATGTAGTAGAATTCAGTGTATGATAAAGCTGCCATTGTATTTCAGAGGGAGAAATAGGGACTTTCAATATACCTGGACTGCCACCTAAAAAAAAAAATACAGTTGGATCCCTATTGCATATCCTCCACTAACATAAATTCCGGAGTAACCAAAAATTTAAATGTAAAAAATGACAATATGAAAATGTGAGGAAGAACCTTGAAACCATTAAGCTCAGGGGAAAGAAGTCAGTCAAGGCCACATATTGTAAAGATCCATTTGTGTGAAATATGTGGAAGAGGCAAATCCACAGAGATGGAAAGTAGCTGCTTGTTATGTTACCAAGGGCCTGGCAATGGAAGAAATGAGGAGCAACCGCTTAATGGGTAGAGGGTTTCTTTTGGGGATGATAAAAATATTCTGAAATGAAGATTGTGGTTGTTGTACAACTATGAATATTATAAAAACCTCTCAAGCAACCAGGGGCTGGGATTTAGCTCAGTTAGTAAAGCACTGCTCTGCAGTCTCTGAAGTCTCAAGTTTGATTTCCAGCACTGCAAAAAATGGGAGAAGGATGTGGCAATCCACTCCAGAGGCAATCCTGAAAAACAATCAGCCATTGAAAACCCTGTGAGGGGCACTATGAGTTGGACACAACTTGACAGCACCTAACAACAACAACAAGGCAACCAGGCCTGGGGCACATGCCTATAACTCCAACAACTCAGGAAGTAGAGGCTGGAGGTTGCAGGTTCAAGGCCAGAGGCAGCCTATGTATCTTAGCAAGACCCTGACTCAAAAAAATGTGGGGTACTAGGGGTGCAGCCCAGTGGCAGACCACTTGCAAATGATGTGCAAGGCCCTGGGGTCACCCTCCAATAACACACACACATACACACACAAGCACACACACACACACACAAAACAAAAGGAAAATCCTACTGAGTCATGAATTTTATGGTATGTAAATTATATCTCAACAAAGCTGTTATTGAAAAAGTACTAATAAAAATGAGACAATTTTCAAAACAGAATTGAGTGCAGAAGCCCCAAATATGTCAAAAATTTAAAAGCCAAAAGAGTCTAATGACAATGTTTTTCTAAAAAGTCTTCCATGAAACACAAAAAGTCAAATGGAAAAACTAAAACAAACAAAAAATATATATATAAGTACCAATTTTCTTGAGCTACCAAGTACTTCTTGAAATCACTTGGCAGGATAACCCCAAAAACCCAGCAGACAAATAGGTGATGAACGCGAATATACATTTCTCAGAGAAGAAAATAGGATTAGCTCTCCAACACAGGAAAATATACCCAATCATCATTATAATCAAAGGAACCGACATTGAAACTATGAAAAGCTTATAGTTTTTACCTCTCGCCTTGCCAAAGATCACGTGATTTAATAACATCACCTGGGGAGGACAAACAAATTCGAGCAGACCTAGCGGGAGCACCGGGTGGGAGGGATGCCAAGCTAGAAGGCAATTTGGCAAGGTTTACCAAAACAAAAGCTGCCCATTCCTGTAGCTCCAATAATTCTCATTTAGAAATTTCTCCTCCAGAGATCCTTGCTGACACACAGGATGCTATTTATACAAAGTTATTTAGTAGAAGCATTGTTCATAAAGGCAAATGATTCCACACAACCGAGAAAAGGTCCATTAATGTGGGACTGAATGCATGATGGTAAAACCATACACTGGAATATTATTTAGCCACCAAAAAGAATAAAGCTGATCTTTATGCTCTGACAGGGGGGTTCCAAAATACATGGATAGGTGCAAAGAGGTAAAGCACAGAGCACTGTGTAGGATATAAACATTATGTTTTTAAAAACTCATATTTTTGCTTATATAATTATAGATTGTCCCTAAGGCTAAGGAAATGATAATGATGTTTGCCTCTAGGTGAGAATTCAGATGACCCAGGAACAGAAACAAGAGGCATTTATTTTTCCTTGTACTTTTATACTTTTAGTGACTCAAAACAATATTTTTTTTTTAGAAAAAAAGCAAAAATACAGCAAAGACACTGATATGAATGAAGTATGGGGTCTAGTTTTGGATAGGTTTTTTTTTTTTTTTTTTTTTTTGGCAGTACTTGGGGGTTGAACCCAGGGCCTCACACTTGCTTTGCAAGTGCTCTACCACTGAGCTGCACCCCTAGCCCACGTTTTACTTCTGAATTGGACTTAGTCTGCTAATTTACACAGGCTGCCTGTGACCTTGACCCTGTGATCCTCCTGCCTCTGCCTCCTGAGTTGCTGGGATTGCAGGTATGCGCCACTGCAGCTGGCTACTTTTGTTCTTTTTAATGTAACTCCATTTAAGAAAAAGTTAATAATTCTTCTTAAAGCCCTTATAATTGACAACCTGGGAGACTGATGTCACCTTTTGCTGAGGCATTTCCTTGAGATTCTTGCATCTGGGGCGTTGATGAGAACTCCCCACCACAACACATACCCCTCCCCGCCAGAACAGCATGGGCAGGATCACTTCCAAGACCAGCTGGGTAATTCAGCTTCCTAATGCATCCAAATGTGCCCTCTGCTGCAGCTGAACATGTGCCAGCCAGACAGGTCCACTCACCTTAGCCTTAGGACACAAAGGGAAAGACTGATGTTGCCTCTTTCTGTTGTTGTTGTTGTTGTTAGGTGCTGTTGAGTCAGGTCTGACTGACAGCAACCCTGTGTACAACATAATGAAACACTCCCTAACACTGTGCCATGTCCAGCACTATGTCAGTGCTTCTCTACTATTCATAGGGTTTTCAATGGCTATTTCAGGAGTGGGCTACCCGATCCTTCTTCCTTGCCTCTTTCTACTTATCTGAATTGTTAGGTCTGCCACTGACCATTGGATTTAGAACAAAACAGACAGCTATGAAGACGTCCTGATAAACACTGTAGGGAACTCCCCAGACATTCCCTTAATATGCTTGCTCTAAAGGGTGAAGAGTGGAGCCATCTTTCCTGGGCCTGGCTCCTCGGAGACTCCCCATTTGGAGCAGACAGTTCACAGTGTTTGGGGCACTGGGTCAGCGAAACTAAAGGATCTTGGACTCTAACAAAACTCTCCATTTTAACTCTTCCATAGAGACTCTGTTTCTCACGTCTTCTATAAAGCAGAACTCTCTGGATTCCCTCGAAAACACACTGAGTATCACCAACCCAGGAGTATAGCTTACTCCCTCTCTTTCAGGACCCAGCCACTACAGCTGGTTTTCCATTGCCCTCCTGACAGGTTGGCGGGTGGGCTAAAATGCACAGGTAATCCCCAACTTTATCTTAGTCAATTTATCTTTCCCTTTTACAGGTGAGAAAATGGCCACTTTCTTGATCTTTTCTTGTACATTCATAGATATTAGAAAGGGAGCAGTTAGCAGCTTCTCTACAATTTAGGCCTGCAGCCGTAGCCCTGTGGCACCCGATTCCGTCAGATCTCGGAAGTGAAGCAGGGTCAGGCCTGGTTAGGACTTGGATGGGAGACCACCTGGGAACGCCAGGTGCTGTAGGCTTAGGAGAAGGATCCAGCAACCCACTCCCAAAAATCAATCTACCATTGAAAACTCTATGAACAGCAGAGAAGCATGGACAATAGTGTTTTGCCTGTTGTATGTAGGGTCGCTATGAGTCGGATACCAACTAAGTGGCACTTAACAACAACAACAAGATTTTGAAAGGTCCAAAGGATGTTGATTCGAGCTGACATGTGGGTCCCGGGTATGGCAGCATCTGTGGGTGGCTGAGGTAAAGGAGAACGGGAGGCTGTGGGAGACGGAGCAATGAAGGGGAAAGTGTGGAGAAGAGTCAAGTTTAATTAAGCACCAGCCAACACAGCCTTCGATGGTGCGACTTCACCCAAACTGTGGGAAATCTTTCATAATTGGAGGGGCACAGACACCTGCTCCAAGCCCAAGGTCCTACCGTGGACAGCCTATGAATCGCATTCCTCCCTTTCCATGATCAAATCAGGGGGAATCCCAGGATCAGGGAAAGGATTCTTGGAGAGATGAGTGGGCTGGGATGATATCATCCCAAGGATGGCGGCACAGAGCTGGGGCCTCGCTGGGCGACCGACCGGCATCTGAGTCCAAATGTAACTTCCCCTTCCCAGCTTAGGGACCTCAGGCTTTCTGCAGCCTCCCTAAACCTCAGCATGGCATCCGGAGTGAAGGCTATCTGTGGACTGTTATAACACATGCATGATGCCTAGAAGAGTATCTTGTTGTTGTTGTTAGGTGCCGTCGAGTCGGTATCTGACTCATAGCGACCCTCACAGGGTTTTCAATGGCTGACTGTTTCAGGATTGCCTTGGGAGTTGATTGCCAGGTCCTTCTCCCATTTTTGCAGTGCTGGGAATTGAACTCTGGACCTCAGAGACTGCAGTGCAGCACTCTACCAACTGAGCTAAATCCCAGCCCCTAGAAGAGTATCTAGCGCTTAGTAAAAGTTGATTGATTCTTTTAGATGCTGATTCATAGCGACCCTATCTACAACAGAACAAAACACTCCCCAACACTATGCCATGCCTGACACTCTCTCAGTGCTTCTCTACTATTCTGAAGGTTTTTGATAGCTGTTTTTTTTCTGGATTGTTCCTGGTGTGGGCTGCCATGTCCTTCTCCAATTTATGTGGAGCTGGGGATCAAATCAGGTCCTTTGAACGTGCAGAGCAGCACCTCTACACAGTGTGGTTATGGGAAAATTTAAGTTGTCTTTTACATCTTTTGGCATTCAATGTTCAATAATAACCTATGTGTATTTCATTACCTCACTTGTAAATAGTACTCTTTGTTCTTATTGTTGTTAGGTGCCATCGAGTCATGTCTGACTCATAGTGACCCTCATACTGTTTTCAATGGCTGATTGTTTCCGGATTGCCTCGGGAGTGGATTTCCACATCCTTCTCCCGTTTTTGTGGTGCTGGGAATCGAACTTGGGACCTCAGAGACTGCAGAGTGGCACTCTACCAACTGAGCTAAATCCCAGCCCCAAACAGTACTCTACAGTTCATATAATGCCTTATTTTTATACTCTGTAGGGTTTGTATAAAACCAGCGCTTTGCAGTTCCATTTTTGCAAAAAACCCTTTCAAAGGTATTTGTAAATTAATAATATTAAACATGCTGGGCACAGTGGTGCATGCTTGTAATCCCAGCAGCTCAGGAGGCGGAGGCAGGATGATCTCAAGTTCGAGACCAGAGGCAGTCTGCGTAACTTAGTTAGATCCTATCTCAAAAAAGTGGAAAAAAAAAAAAAAAAAAAAAAGCAGGCTGAGGGTGCAGCTCAGTGGTCCAGCACTTGCAGAGCATACAATCGCGAGGCCCTGGGTTCAACCCACAGTACCACAATAATAATAATGATGATGATGATGATGATGATAATAATAATAATAATAAGAAGAAGAAGAAGAAGAAGAAGAAGAAGGTGAACTGGAATCTAGCAAGACAGTCCTGGTAAAATGAGTGCTGACTGAGGATGGCAGAAAAGATCATGACATTAAAATTATTTTTATAGTTTTGACAGTAAAGAAAAACCGTCAACAGATACAGAAAAACATACATAAAATTAGAAGGCTATGTTTCTTGCATGGGCTGCGGTACTGTTCTAAAGAGAAGGGAAAGACGATTAAACCTGACTGCTATTCACTTAGATTTTAACTACATGGAGATCAAAAGTCTGAATTTGCAACTGAAAGTCAGAACGGCTAAAATAAACGTTTCTTACCATTGCAGGGGTGCATGTGTGAGGGGTGAACAAAGTATTCTTTTTAATATGGAAACGCGTCGCCCTGACAGTCTCGCTCTGACAAGCTCACATGGTACTCGGCATTCTATTTCTACCCTTGAAACAGACAGCATCAGCAACATTTGTGATCATATTCTGTCAGCTGCTCTGCTAACAACGGGAATTTTTACGCGTACATGGAGAGTAAGTTTGTTAAGCGGGAACATCTCCAGGACCGGGGTCCACCTTTTTACAATCTGGTGTGAGCAAGACTTATATCTGTGCACATATTATGCATGCACACAGATTAGAAATAAATGATGTTTATAATCTGCCCCTTTGTTCCACGGAGCAAATGACTGATTCATCAGGTATGTATAAAAGCAAACAGCAAATCCATGAACTATGTCTTTGTGTTGACAAACCATGAAATGCTCAGACTCTTTAAGTTAACAAGCTATTTTGCTTCCACGCATTGGATTTTTTTTACCCCTTCTCTGTGTGGAAAACACACACCCAAAGAGAATTGTAAGCTTCAGAGTTCTTTAACCTTTATAAACCAACACAATAATTATACCACAAGATATCTGACAACAATATTTAAAAAGGGACTCTATTTTTCTCTCCTGCTTCCTTTTCAGTAATTCTCAGTTTGTCTACAATATTTCTTTTGCAAAAGATGCTCATAGCCAGGGATCTCACCAAAGATAAATTAGCAGATAAAATTACTACTCTGATTCATGAGAGCATTTGAAGCATTACCAAAGGGAATATTCCTCCAAACAGAAAGAGACTATTAAATTTTAAGATTGAAGCTATCATCAAAATGAGGACAAAGAAAAGTATATATAAGTCAAGTTGACAAGCCCATATTGATAAAACACAGATAAATGCCATCTCTGGGTTTCATGCCCAGGACAGGCTTTCTCCACCATTTACGAATGAGTTGTGTACAAAAATGTAGGGAATATTATGGGATCTCTAGGGGTCAGAGAGGAAGCATGGTTGGGATAGGGGCCTATCTGGCATGCCTGGAGGACTGACATCTATCCTCCAGGGCAAGATGGCTCCCAGTGACCTTTGTCCCACATCTGGGTCTTCTTGGTGTGCAGTGAGCCAAGATGGCCCCTGCTCTCTTGGACCCTCAACACAAAGACATAATTCATGGATTTGCTGTTTGCTTTTACACATATCTGATTGGTTACTCCCAACCCTCACCCTGCCCCTTGATTGGCCACTAAAGAACATCCTCTGACTGGCCAGGAAGTGACATCCTGGTTCACCCCAAATTAGAATGTCACTCCTAATTGGTTGTGTCCAGTCCCTCACACCGCTTCCTGATTGGTTGGTGGCCATCTTGGGAGGGGCCCCTAGAGACTATATAAGCAGAGCTTGCTCGCTGCTCTGCATAATGCTGCCACTCCACCACAGATGGGCCACACCATCGCTGGGTCAAGAGAGAAGACTGCCTGTCATCGCAGAGGCCACACCATCACCAGACCAGGATGGAGATCTTCAGAGACCACCATCATGAATAATCAACCCCCAGAGTTGTATAGCACTTAAGAGCTGTGTAACACTTTGAGCTGCAGCACTTTTAAGTGCTGTACAATAAAGAGAGCTATGCTTCTAAAGGCATCCTGAGGCCAGTTGTCCTTGACTCTGTCCTCCACGCTTCACCAGTCCCCCATAGTATCAGGGTCTGGGAACCCCGACACAAAAAGTTCATTTGTGGATGGTTACTTGGAACTCCAAACTCACTTTCTCAGAGAAAGCATATTCTAAATAGTGCTTTGTTCTACAGGAAGAGACATAAGAGCCCATGGGATAGGCAAGGATGTGGCGATCCACTCCCAAGGCAATCCCGAAACAATCAACCACTGAAAACCCTATGAGAGTTGCTATGAGTTGGACACAACTCGACAGCACCTAACAACAACAACAACAACAATAGTACCACCAGGTCTTGGGCACATTGCTCCTAGCCTGAGCAGGGGGCCACAAGGGGAAGAAACCAGAAGGAAAAAAAAAAAAAACTTCTGGAACTTCCAAAGTTTGTTCTGACATCTGCCTGTCCACCAATAGATGCTTTTCCCAGCATCTAAGTGCTTCATTCGTGGGCTGGGGTTTATCTCAGTGGGTAGAACTCCTGCTTTGCACTTTCTGAGGACCCAAGTTTGATCCCCAGCACCACAAAAACAGAAGGACGTGGCAATCCACACCCAAAGCAATCCCAAGATAATCAGCCATGGAAAACCCTATAAGGGTCACTATGAGTTGGATCTGACTCACAGCACCTAATAACAACAACAACAAGTGCTTCATCCAAGCCATGTAAACAAGCATGAAAATAATTTTATACAGTGAACCCTCGACTCCTCTCCCCAAAGTTGCTTCCTGGGCTCCCTCATCTGACAAGTGAAGACTTGACTAAGGAAGAATTCACCTCCACAAAGACTTTTTCAGAGTTCTGATGGTAGATACACACCTGGGAGAGTAGAATGGGGGTGTTGCCACACTCTGAGAATAGAATACAAATGATGAGGCATCACAAAAGATGCAGACTGGGATAGAGTCAGGAATTCTCTTGGAATGTAGTGATGATAAGCAGGAAGGGGACCCAGATCCTGGGAAGCGCAGCTGGAAGAGGCAGAGGCATCTTCCTGACCAAAAGGCATAGACAAAAGGCAGGGTTTCCCTCCCAAGACCGGGGGGGGGGGAGGGGGGGTGCCATCTGTAGGTGGCAGTGTTTGGAAGGTTCCTTGCCTTTTCAGGTGGAGCCCTTCCTGATTGCTTGCTCTTCTTCCTCTGAAAATGATGTCACAGAACATAAATTCAGATCCAGATGGTTTGAAAAATGAAGAGCCTAGATGCATTGACTCAATTATTGTTGTTGTTGTTAGGTACCATCGAGTCGGTATCTGACTCATAGCGACCCTCATAGGGTTTTCAATGGCTGATTATTTCAGGATTGCCTCGGAAGTGGATCACCATGTCCTTCTCCTGTTTTTGTAGTGCTGGGGATTGAACTCGGGACCTCAGAGACTGCAGTGCAGTGCTCTACCAACTGAGCTAAATCCCAGCCCCATTGACTCAATAGGTTCCTGATAGTCCTAGGACAGAGCTGTGATGTCCCACAAATCATTAGGGACTCACATCCAACAGGGAGAAGGAGGACACCAGGCTAAGAGGGCATCCAGTTGTACAGAGGCTGGTGAGTGGCTCACCAAGCCAGATTCCTTGTTCTCCTTAATGGACAGGCTGATATTTCCCAGCCTTATCCACACTTAGCTAGGTCCACGTGACCAAATTCTGCCAATTCCACCAAGAAACCTCCCAATGAGACCATTCGCTGCCTGTATCCCCAGTGGTAGGCGGAGGGTAGAAGACCCTTAAGGGTCTCCCCATATACTGGGAATGGCGGAGCCTTGAGAAAGAAGGACCCGGGGTCTAGAAATCACCACCATCTGGATGTACCCCACCCCGGCTGGGGAAAACCCCCAGTTATCTGTAACGTGATTTAAAAAATAAATAAAAAGGGAGCCTTCATTGTCATTGCCCCATGGGGACGTGGGTTGCTTGTTACTGTGACGTTGTTACCCTGTTCTCCATCCTCACCATTACAGTTGGAGAAACAGCTCTTTATTTTCAGCTACTCTGTATAATCTCTAGGTTTGTTTGTCTTCAAACAAAATAACTCTACACGGCTGAGATTTTAGAATGCTTCCAGTTTTTATAGGTTTTTCTCCTTGCTTTATTGTGCTTGCAATATTTAACATTAGGAAGTCCTCTTCTTTTTCATCTTTTCAGGAAATTGAAGAATTAAACTTGTTAAATCATTAACCTTACTTTGAGTATTTCAGCCAATAGGGTCCTGGGCACCTCAGGATGCTACCTATGGAATGAAATGCAGAATTTTTTGTTGGTCAATTTTCCTCTTCCTGAGAAGGCATTTTCCTATTATGTCTAGATTTCGTAAGTAGATTAGAGTCACAGAAATGTGTGCTCTGGAGAAGAAGACTAGGACCATATCATTTTTATGACTAAATCCACAGCCATGACATCACTTCAACTTTGTTGAAATTAGCCTGCTTGCTGCATTCATTCACCATTCATTCATTCATTCACCCCATTTAGTTTTAACAGGAGATAAGAAAAGCCACCGAAGATGGAGAGAGAAGGTTGAAGAAAGGAAAGAAGTAGCCTTTCCCCAGGTTTTGCTCTATAAATTATGTCCCTCATTTCATTACAGAGTTGTTACAGGTACAATGAAAACGCCGAGTTCAGCTACAGTTTGGGATGGATTTCATCTAATTCTAAAGCTTGGCATTCAGTCCTGGGTCCTTCAGTTGCAAATGTCGGATGCTATCCAACCTTGTCACAGGGTGACCTCACTAGGAAAGCCAACCGGTGTAGTGATTGTGCACTTGCTGTATGGCATGCTAAGAGAAGTGTCGCTGTTTGATGGAAGATGGCCTGAGAAGCTTCCCAGTCCTTACAGAGTTCCGTGGGGGAGCTCTGCACACAGGGAGGATTCTGCCCAACCCTGCCCTCTAATGTCTGTCTCTTCCTGAGAAGGCTGAGCGCGAGTTCAAATTAGTTCTCCGAGTTCAGTGTGAGACTTGCGATTCTCCCACTGAAGCAGTAACCCCAAATAAAACAAGATATCCGAGGCAGTGAGTACACTGCATCTTCAACAACTCTGAGATGGGAGGGAAACTGAGAACATATATGGGACTATGGAAAAACTCTCAGACAATGTGGTTAGGTGCTGTCGAGTCAGGTCCAACTCACAGCAACCATATGTATAACCAAACAAAATACTCCCCGGCTCTGTGCCAAGCACACGATCTTTTCTATGTTTAAGCCCATTGTTGAAGCCACTATGTCAATCCATCTAGTTGCAGGATTTCCTTTTTTGTTGTTGTTGACCTGCCACTCTTCCAAACATGATGTCCTTCTCCAGGGATTAGTCCCTCCTGACTACATGTCCAAAATAGGTAAGATGCAGTCTGGCCATCCTTGCTTCCAAGGAGCACTCTGATTGTACTTCTTCTAGGACAGACTTGTTGGTTCTTTTGGCAGTCCATGGTATATTCAATGTTCAACTCTAGCATTATAATTCAAAAGCATCCACCCCTCTCTTGTCTCCCTTACTCAATGTCCAGCTTTCACAACTGTACAATGTGAGTGAAAATACCATGCATGGCATGAGTCAGGCACACCTTCGTCTATGTGACATTTTGCTTTTCAACACTTTAAAGTAAGCATAATTATATGGAACCTTTACACATCACCATTGACCGCCATTACAATTTTGAAATATGTTCCCTATTAAAAAAGACTGAAGTCAATACATTAGCTTAGAAGGAATATAAAAGATTCTTTACCCTACAGGATTCAACATATGGGTTTCCACAGGAACCCTAGAGGCCACTTCATAGGGTTTACCAGAATGGCTGGCCAATGTCCACCCCATAAAAGATGTGATTCCTTTTATATTCTGCACAAAACATCAATTCATATTGTATCAGACAATGCCATTTAAGCCGCATTTTAAATACACCATGGGCAATTCATAGTCCATGGAGACCTCTCATCGTTAAAAAGGTATTTGAAGTTTAAGTTTACGTATTGCAAAGGTTATGTTCATTGCTCAATTCCTGGACAAAATCAGAACATCTACAATTTTGAATTTTTAAGAATATCAAGGCTGCAGCCATACCACACTGGCATCTGATCCCATCAGATCTCAGAAGCTAAGCAGGGTTAGGCCTGGTTAGTACTTAGATGGAAGATTGCCTGGGACTTCCAGGTGCTGTGGGCTTGAGAGATGGGCCTGGCAACTCACTCTCCCAAACCAATTAGCCATTGAAAACCCTATGAAAGGCAGAGAAGCACTGACATAGGGCCAGGAATGACACAGTGTCAGGGAGTGTTTCATCTTTCATACATAGGGTTGCTATGAGTCAGACCCAGACTCGAAGGCTCCTAAAGACAACAACAATAAGAATATCAAGCAACTTCCACTTATTGTAATTAGGTGATGTCAAGTCAGGTTTGACTCACAGAGACCCTATGTACAGCAGAATGAAACATTCAGTGCCAGGTGCATAATCTTTTTTATATTTAAGCCCATTGTTGCAGACACTATGTCAATCCATCTAGTTGAGGGTCTTCCTTTTATTTGTTGACCCACCATTCTTCCAAACATGATGTCCTTCTCCAGGAAAAGGGGTTAACTTTCTTTTCAGTTGCCTATTGCCAATAAAATGTAAATTTAGCTTAAGGACTGGAATCAAAGAAGGTGTAAGAACTCAGTTGCCAAAAATCAATAGTTTATAATGTTGAGAGAGAAACAGAGAGTCTCAAAGACCTTCACAGACCTTGAAACCATAAATCTGATTCCTGTCACACATCAAATGCATTCACAAGGCAAATACACCCGTGGTTCTGTTCCTGTCATAATAATACCTAGGCTCCAGAGCCATGTATCCCCAGATTCATTCTGATTCCATGGTATCATAGGTTATAACTGCTGATGGGGAGGCTTCCAGCTTATTGCAGAGATGAAAAAAGACTGTTATCCTTCAGTTCTGAGCAGAAACTTATAAATCAATCAATGAAAGCAAGGGAATAAAGGGCATGGAAACTATTTCCTAAATAACACAGAGTGAGGGACAAACCAAAGAGAACTGGAAAATAACATGGTCAAACCTACCCAGAAAAGTATTAAGAGTTTGCTCAACAGGAAAAAGTACATGAAGGAAGTTGAAAAGACATGAGACCTGAAGATTAGGAGCTTGAAACTTAAAGCGCATGTATGCTTAAACTTTTTCTTTTTTTCTTTCTTTTCTTTTCTTCTTTTTTTCAGTTGAATGCAGAGCCTCACACAAGCTTTTTCAGTGCCCTACCACTGGGCTGCTCTCCTGGTCATTTTTTTTTTTTCTTTTTAAATTTTTCATCTTGAGACAAGATCTCATTAAATTACGCAGACTGCCTTGGGCCTTGAACTCATGATCCTCCTGCCTCTGCCTCCAAAGTTGCTTGGATTATAGTGGGCACCATGGTGCCTGGCATACTTTTTCTATTACTTCAGTTCCTATTCTGTAAAGTTCTGCTTATGGCATTTCCACTTGCACATTTGGTACCTCTGGAACCCTGAGACTGACGTCTTGGTAGAGTTAAAGGAGTAGGCGTGGGTTTTTTCCTGAACAGAATGGTGATTTCATAGTGGTTCTGGTTTTGTTTCACATGTGTTAGCAGAGCCCAAGAGTGGGCTTGGCATGCTTCTCAATGGGGAAAAAGTGTCCGCTTGGAAGATATTCTAACATTGTGCTCACTTGCTGCGAGGAGTAGAGCAAAGCCTTTCTTTCTTTTTATTTGGCCGGCAGGGGCCCCTTAGCGGAACCTCACCCGGTTGTCCTTTCACTCACTCATTCCAACCTGAGCCTTGGGCTTTCTGATCCACATTTTAGTGCAGGCACACGCTGTCTACACACTCTTTTTAATCATCCACCACAACCTACAGTACATTATTCTTCAAGGTAGGCACTCACTTATCTGCTCAACAAATGATTCCAAATATGGATACAACATCATGACCCAAGGATCATTTTGACTCCTCCCTC
The DNA here is from genome assembly GCA_007922755.1 of Pedetes capensis. Lineage (NCBI taxonomy): Eukaryota > Metazoa > Chordata > Mammalia > Rodentia > Pedetidae > Pedetes > Pedetes capensis. Next base: position 14,658 of record VMDO01016832.1, on the reverse strand, counting down.
TTCAGCCTCCAAATCCATCACCACTCAGCTCTAAGATTCTACCCCTTGAATGCTTTGGAATGTATCATCTCTTCTTCCTCTATTGCCCCCACCCCAAACAAACAGCTCTTATTGTTGTTGCTGGGTGCCATTGAGTTGTGTCCAACTCATAGCAACCTTTATAAGGTTTTCAATGGCTGACGTTTTGGGATTGCCTTGGGAGTGGATTGCTACATCCTTCCCCATTTTTGTGGTGCTGGGAATTGAACTCGGGACCTCAGAGACGGCAGCGCAGCGCTCTACCAACTGAGCTAAATCCCAGCCCTTATTGTTGTCATTGTTAGGTGCCATTGAGTCGGTATCCGACTCATAGTGACCCTCATAGGGTTTTCAATGGCTGACTGTTTCAGGATTGCCTTGGGAGTGGGTTGCCAGGTCCTTCTCCCATTTTTGTGGTGCTGAGAATTGAACTCGGGACCTCAGAGACTGCAGCGCAGCACTCTACCAACTGAGCTAAATCCCAGCCCTTATTAGCTAATGTTAACTCCCTATATACTCGCCCAACTCTCCCTCAACTCCAGCATCAAGCAATAGCTCCCAGTCAGCTGTGCTTCTACCAGGGGAAACCACCTACTTCCTATAGTGCACTGTGAGATGCTAAGGTAGGATGGCCCAGAGGTTAGAAGTATTCAATGCAGTTTTGACTTTACAGTATTTTTCAACCTGCTGTTGATGTTGTTGGGTGCCATCGAGTCACGCCCACCTCAGAGTGACCTTCATGGGGCTTTCAATGGCTGATTGTCTGGGGATTGCTTTGGGAGTGGATTGCCACATCCTTCTCCCATTTTGTGGTGCTGGGGATAGAACCTGAGTCTTTAGAAAGCACAGAGCAGCACACTACCAACTGAGCTAAACCCCAGCCCACTTTTCAACCTGATCACCGAAAGTCAAGGAGCATCTGCATGTGCCATCTGCGCCATTTCTCTCACTAAGAATGGGTAACACTATCACCTGCTCCATTAACCCCAAGCTCTTCTTGTAGCTATTAATGGTTTTTCTATGTCTGTCTTCCCCAGAGCTGTCCAGCTTTCCTTCCCACTGACCTCTAACAAAACCCACACCTGACTCTGCTGGCCTTCCCAATACAGCCCTGCAGGCGTCTGCCCCCTTCCCTTGGTCTTTGTCTCTCCAGCCACGTATCTAGAATGACTCCTCAATTAGCTCCACCTACCAACTCCATGGGCTGGGATTTGGCTCAGTGGGTAAAGCACTGCGCTGCAGTCTCTGAGGTCCCGAGTTCAATTCCCAGCACCGCAAAAATGGGAGAAGGACCTGGCAATCCACTCCCAAGTCAATCCCAAAACAATCAGCCATTGAAAACCCTATGAGGGTTGCTATGAGTCGGATACCGACTCGACGGCACCTAACAACAACAACAACAACCAACTCTATGCCCCATGTGTCTGTCAGCTTGTCGTGCTGTGAGGGCTTGCGTGAGGCTGTGATGCTAAAAGCTATGCCACCAGTATCTCAGGTACCAGCAGGGCCACACATGGTGGACAGATTTCAGCTGAGCTTCCAAACTAAGACAGACTAGGGAGAAGGACCCAGCAGCCCACTCCTGAAACCATTAGGCATTGAAAATCCTATGAATAGCAAAGAATCGCTGTCAAATATAGTGGTGGAAAATAAGCCCCCCCACCACCACCACTAGGCTGGAAGGTGTTCAAGAAACGACTGGGGAAGAGTTGCCTCCTCAAAGTACAGTTGACCTTAATGACAAGAATGGAGTAAAGTCCCTGGGACCTCCATGGGCACAACTCAAAATGAGAAGAAACACAGTGACTGCAACAATGCGCTTAAACATAAAAAGACCATCTGCATGGCACAGTGTTAGGTGGTGTTTCATTCTGTTGTACATAGGGTCACTGTGAGTCGGACCGACTCGTAGGCACCTAACGGCAACAAACAACTGTATCCCAACTCTCAAGGTCTGAATCGTCCTGACCACTCCCATTTCCTGCCATCTCTTATTCCTTTCATGACTCACTACACTCCAAATTGCACCCCCCATCACAAATTCTCAGTTGTACATTGCCACACACTGCTCTGTAGTTGCTTCTTGTGGATTGGTACTGGACCCCCAACTACATTTAAGGAGAACTTGGATTTACAGAGTTGCAACCCTACTAGAGCTTCCTTACAACCTCCCTGTGGATCCCCCTAAGGTTAACATTTTACATTACCATAGACTGGCCATGAAAACTAGAATATTAACCTCAGTTCACACTCCTAACTAAACTATAGAACTTATTAGGATTTCACCGTTCTTCTTTTAAACAGCTCTGTTTCAGGTTCCAATTGAAGATTTCACTTGGTTGGGTCTTGTTGTTACGATTCTTTCGTCTCTTCCAGTTGCTGGGCAGTTGAACCCAGGGCCTCCCACACCCTCAGCAAGTGCTCTACCACTGAGCTGCACCTCCAGCCCCCTTTTTTATATTTTATTTTGAGACAGGTTCTCACTACGTTGTGCAGGCTGCCTCTGGTCTTGAATTCAGGAAACTCCTGCCTCTACCTCCTGAGTGGCTAGAATTATAGGTGCACACCAACCACACTCTGCAGCTGTAGCCCTGTGGCATCTGATCCGGTCAGATCTCGGAAGCTAAGCAGGGTCGGGCTTGGTTAGTACCTGGATGGGAGACCGCCTGGGAACACCAGAAGCTGTAGGCTTGGGAGAAGGACCTGGCAACCCCCTCCCAAAAAATCAATCTGCCATTGAAAATCCTGTGAACAGCAGAGAAGCACTGACAATAGTGTTTCCCCTGTTGTCCAGAGGGTCGCTATGAGTTGGATACTGACTCGACGGCACCTAACAACAACCAACCACACTGCAGGCCAACCCGTCCTTATCTTTAAAGACTTTTGCACTTTGGAAAAAGATTCATCAGTTGTTTTGTAAAGTGCCCTTCCATTTGGGTTTGCCTATTTTTCCCTCAGGCTGGGATTTAGCTCGATTGGTAGAGCACTGTGCTGCAGTCTCTGAGGTCCCGAGTTCAATTCCCAGCACCGCAAAAATGGGAAAAGGGCCTGGCAATCCACTCCAAAGGCAATCCCGGAAGGGTCAGCCATTGAAAACCCTGTGAGGGTCTCTATGAGTCGGACACCGACTTGATGGCACCTAACAACAACAACAACAATTTTTCCCTCTTGATGAGAGTGAGATTCTGCATTACTGAGTAGGGTATCATGGAGGCCACAGGTCCTTCTCAGCACTTCATATGAAAGGGACACACAATGCCAGTGTGTAGCTCTGGTGGTATGAACTTGACCTGGATCACCCGGTGACACTTCTGTCTGGCAGGGTCTCCAATGCAAAGCTACATTTTTCTCTCTGTAGTTACTGGATGTTTGGGGGAGAGACGATTTGAAACTCTTTCAATATCTTATTTCTGTTTCAACTTTTTCCTGCTGATTCTCATCTGTTTATTCCACTTGTGCCCACTGATTCATCCACCAGTAGATCTTTCCTGTGGCTGTCAATGCTATAGCTTCTAACCATGTGATTCTCATTCCCCTGTTGCATTTATAGTAACTGAGATTCCTCTGTATGAAGAGTTGTCCCTTTCGCCAATTAAAAAAAAAAAAAACTTACAGTGGTATGAACTTTGGGATATTTATTTTATTCTTTGGGTTACAATCCAATATTAATTTCATTACTCAAGTTGTTCTGAGCCTCTGCTAGATCTTATACCACTTCCGAGCAGATACGATCATGGGTTATTTTTCTTATACTCTGCCCCCTGTGTCCCAGAAAGCAACAGGCACACTGTAGCTAGTAGATTCCTTCCCGCATTTATGTTGTTGTTGTTAGGTGCCGTCAAGTAGGTATCCAACTCATAGCGACCCTCATAGGGTTTTCAATGGCTGTTTCGGGATTGCTTTGGGAGTGGATTGCCAGGTCCTTCTCCCATTTTTGCGGTGCTGGGAATTGAACTTGGGACCTCAGAGGCTGCAGCGCAGCACTCTACCAACTGAGCTAAATCCCAGCCCAGAGTTAAACTAATAAATAAAAAATTCTTTTTCTCAAGTGATTCAGAGCCTCATTAGTAGAAACTTCCACGTATGTCTGCACATCTCTGCTAAAACTGTTTGGAGAGTGTATGGATGCCCTAAATTGGAATACAGTAAGCTCTGTCTGGAAAAAAAGGGGCCAGGTGACAGGTGGGTAGGAAAGACATTCTTTCTTTTTTATTTGTTAATAGTACTTGGTGTTTGAACCCAGGGCCTGGCTCATACTTTGCAAGTGCCCTACCACTGACCTGCACCCCAGCCCATTTCTACTGTTTATTTTGAGTCAGAGTCTCACTAACTTACACAGGCTGCCCCTGGCCTCAAACTCATGACCCTCCTGCCTCTGCCTCCTGAGTCACAGGGATGACAGGTGTGTGCTACCATTGCCAGCCAAGAACTTTCTTGAGACCAAACAGTTTTCTGTTCCCCTCTCTATTCCATTGCTCACTACCTAAAATAAGTGGGCATATAAATCCTAGGGAGGGCTGGGATTTATCTCACTTGGTCGAGCGCTGTGATACAGTCTCTAAGATCTCGAGTTCGATTCCCAGCACCACAAAAAGATGGGAGAAGAGCCTGGCAATCCACTCCAAGGCAATCCTGAAACAGTCAGCTACTGAAAACCCTATAAGGGTCGCTATGAGTCAGATACCAACTCGACAGCACCTAACAACAACAACAACAACATAAATCTTAGAGACAAAATACACAAATTAATAAGACAAATAAAATATTTAAAGACAAATACTTTCTGCGTACACTAAGCCCCTGTGTCTTATAAACTAATTCCTAAAATCCAACCTCAGGGGCATGTTTTTAAAGGAAGATTTAATATAGTAAACACAGACTCTTTAGGTAGTGACTGTGTGCTTTACTAAGAAAATTGGAAAGAGCTGAGGTAAAAAAGAAGCTGAGAAGCCATTTGTCTTAATCCAATTCTCAAATCCAATTTCAGAGTCTTTATTCCTTCACGGGGAATAATGAAGAGCGGATAAGAAGCTTCATCAATCACAGATGGACTCTTTCAGTTTCTTTACTTGGTTCAATTTTCTTATACTATTCCTACTGTATTTTCCAAACAAAGCTGTGTTGTTGTTGTTTTCCTCATGTGAGAGTTCAGCCCTGCAAACATCCCCAAGTATAATAAGCAAGCAACTGGGGTGCACTTTCTGCCACAATCACACTCTGCAACATTCTCCATCCCAAGCATTCTGAATTCCAGCAAGCTGAGACACATCTAACCCCCGCTCCTATTGTAGAACTACACACGATAGAAAATTTGTATCCAGACACTTGTTGGCACGTAAACCTGTTAATATGTAACTCCTACTATTGTTCCAAACAATGAATAAGCAAACTCTCTCCTGCACACACAATGTTACGTCCTACACTTTAATTAAAACAGTAAATGCCAAAGGAATTTCACTTTTGCTGTTTGCTATCACCCTTCCTAATTAATGTCAATGTGTCTTTTCCATGTTAGAGAGTACACAACACTTACACATATGTGTTGTGTCTGTGGGCACCCACACAAATGCACACATATTCATGAATGCACTCCCAAATATGCTCATACGCATAGAGATTCATCTCCACGTTAGCATCCACTTATAGCTTGTTCCACCCTCTGGCAGGCATGCAAAGACACACAAACAGCATATAATCCAGTTGATTTCCTTTCCGTAACTTTTCTAGGAGATTAAGATAAAAAGCTAAAAAAAGACAAGTAGACACTTCATGGAGTCTGCGATTAAGAGACAAACTAATGAGACAGCTGGGGTGATTCATAAAGGAAACCTAAGTACGCCAGCCCACACGTGCTTCACCTTCTCCATTTCTTTAATGTTCAGCATCCTCCTTATATTACTCTTGTTTCTAGCCCCCGTCTCCCTCCTCTGCCAGAACTTCCCTTCATTATACAATGAAACAAGACAGCATTCTTTTTCTTTAACTTGTCCTTAAAGGTTTACTCATAGATAATATTTACTATAAAATCATATAGTCTATAGACACACAGCAGAGAATGGACAAGTCTATTACAGACCTTACCAAAAGTTTTTCGTAAAAATTCTATAAACAAAGGAGAGTTTCTGGGTCAGAAAACTGAGGACTAGAAAAAAAAACAATTCATGCATATTTGCAAATTTGTACACAATACATTTCTCTTCTACTTGAATGGTTTTCTAAGTTACTCCCATATGGGGCTATTGTCCCTAAGTGCTTACTCTACACTATAAAAACATGGCAGGTTTACAGAAGCAGCAGACACACAGGCATCTTCAATTCACAAAACGTTCCGAATGCATTATTTTGCTTGATCATCCCAATATCCCTGTGAGATAAATGTTATAATTATTACTATCTTACAGATTAAAAAAAACTCTCAGTGAGTTCCCAAAGGTCATAAAGCTAATAAACTAATAATAAAGCCAATAATAAATAAAGCTAATAAATAAATAAATAATAAATAAATAAATAAATAAAATAAATAATAAAGCTAATAAATTTGAGATGCAGATCTCAAATTTAAAACCAGAATTTCTGACACCAAATCTCATTTTTTCTACTACAAGCATTTTATTTTTCTTGAATTCATTTTTGGTTCTATTTTATAACAGACTATCTGAACTCTGCCCATTACCTAAAGATGGGCTTCTAAATGAAACTAACTTTATAATATCTAACTTTCTTTCTCAAGTTCTCTTTTCTGGTTAAACTAAATGCCCAGATTGCTTTATCATCTGCTGTTTTTATTCCCTAAAATTCCCATTCTCTGGTGATCTGATCATTTCTAACCACAAATCTTCCTTTTCCTTTTAATTTTCCTTTTGGTACGGTACTTTTCAATTTGATTCACTACGACTGCCTTGTTCTGATTCTAATATTTAGCACAACGGTTACACCCACTACAGAGAATCTGAGAGTTCTCATATCATTTCACTCACCTGCAGCTGTCTACAAGGTTCTTTTGTTTGTTTGTTTAATGCAAGGCTCGGAACTGAACCCAGGGCCTCACCCATGCCAGGCAAGCATTCTACCACCGAGCTACACCCCCAGCCCAAGGTCTTTTTCTGGAAACTTCCATTGTTATTACCAAGATCTTTGAATCACACAGAAGAGTTTTCCTCCCTGGTCCTTGCCTGGTGAGTGCATTCTCATGTCATGAATACTTAGCTACAATATTACACTCTGCAGGGGCAAAAGGAGGACGTAGATTTGAAACAACAGATCTATTTATGAATCAACACAGCCTCATAGATAAAACACCGGGAGCATCGTGAGATGATCGCTCTGTGCCAAACCGGACAAGCCCCCTACTCAGGGTGTGTCCGGAGGGTGTGGTCAGCAGTCATTGCTTTCAAGCACTTGGCACTTACGGGGCTCAAGTCTGCCCCCTCTAAACAGTGGTGGGAGTCAGACGCCAGGGCCAAGCGTCTTCCCTTCTTGTTGCCCAACTCCACTTTCCCTGCTGTTTTAATTGGATTATTTTGAAATCTGCTATTTCTGTCTAGCTTCTTTTCCCCAAACTGTCGTAACAGTGCCGCAGCTTGACGATCACACAGCTGCCAAATCTCACTCCAGAGATGGCTGAATCTCAGCGCCAAGCGGAGCGATGATGCCTCGGTGGCACGGAAGGACTCACTGAAGGGGCTGAACATCTGGAGGGGGGCTGCCTTTGTGCCTGAAGGGAGAGTTTTGTTTTGTTGTATGTTGTTTTATGGTCACAACCAGAGGAGGGGGTCATTAGCTCCACCTGGGCACAAAGGCAGACACAAAACAACAAAACAAAACAAGACAAAAACCACAAGAGGAAAAACACACTGGACGGATGCATATGCACTCAAATGCATGGTTATTGTTGTTATTAGGTGCCGTCGAGTTGTGTCTGACTCATAGCGACCCTTATAGGGTTTTCAATGGCAGATGGTTTCGGGATTGCCTCAGGAGTGGGTTACCATGTCCTTCTCCCATTTTTATGGTGCTGGGAATCGAACTCGGGACCTCAGAGACTGCAGAGCAGTGCTCTACCAACTGAGCTAAATCCCAGCCCCCAAATGCATGGTAGAGAGTAGAAACAGAGGATACGGTTCTGCGTAGCTTCTACTCTGCAGGGACTTCAAGCTCTTCAAACATCAAGGACGGATGCTGACAATTTCTAGAAGTGGAAGACAATGCAGAGAGCAACCCACTCATGGTCCAGACGGGGAACCTGGACACAACAGTGTCTCTGAGCACCTCCTTCAAGGCCATCCTGGTTCTCAAGTCCAAGGGGGTTCCCCTTGAACGTGGGTTCCTCCAGGAACCCACTCAGACGATTCCATCTCTGCCAGGAAGCCAAGCACAGCCCAAGATTCCACAGCACATGATACCCAAACTGCATTTTTTATTTCATTTGGTTATGTTTATTATTGGAGATACGCAAGAGAATCTCTACCAGGAAAAAAAAATGCATCCAGTAGGAGGAGAAAAAGCCAACAGAAAAAGGTAGCAATCACTGTTACGGAGCATTAACTATGGCCAGACTAGGCAATGCCCTAAGGGTTTCTAAGGATATAATTCCCACAGTGATCTGCTGCTCCCACTGTAAAGAAAGGGAAAATGGGGGAGAGAGAGGGAAGAATATTACTAAGGAGAAAACAGGAGAGATGGATTATGACTATGATTACTCAGTATATGACTGCTCCCGGGCACAGGAATACACGCTTGTAATCCCAGCGACTCAGGAGGTGGAGGCAGGAGGATTGCAAGTTTGAGGCCAGAGGTAGCCTGTGTAACTTAGTGAAACCCTGTCTCAAAATAAAAAGCAAAAAATGGGCTGGGGTTGCAGCTCTGTGGTAGAGTCCTTGCAAAGTGTGATGCCCTGAGTTCAACCCCCAGTACCACAATAAACAAACAAAATAAAAACAAAAACCAAAAACTGCTACCCTCCTAAATTTTACTAAAACATTTGGTAAAAACCTAAATAAATAGCAGTAGTATAATTCTCACTCAATCTGGAGAGAGAATCCTTCTTAATACTGCCGCATGGCATACAGTTGTTTCTTGCTAACTCAGAAACACTATATTACTCCCAAGGTTTTTTGTACATTATTTCCAAATCTTATAACATAATAATTGTTTTAATAATTGACAGATGTTGTTGTTAGGTGCTGTTGAGTCGTGTCCGACTCATAGCAACCCTCATAGGGTTTCCAATGGCTGATTGTTTCCGGATTGCCTCGGGAGTGGGTTGCCATGTCCTTCTCCCATTTTTGCAGTGCGGGAAGTTGAACCCAGGACCTCAGAGACTCAGAGCAGTGCTCTACCAACAGAGCTAAAGTCCAGCCCATCAACAGATGAGTAATTCACTATTTGAACACTGACTCAGTGAAAGGCACTACTGATATTGAGTTGGGGGTTTTACCTTAGGGGAAAGAAAGGGGTTAAATGATCATCAGGTTCCCTGTACCTCTGCATACCATAATATCCAAAGGTAGAATCTTTCACCTTCCAGAATGTGGAAAATATGTGTAAACGTTTCATTTCACTTGATGACCATTAAGAGAACACAAAATAGCTATCTGAAAAGTACCCTCTAGAACTTGTCATTTTCTTAAAGTGGTATCAGAGCCACATTGTTATCTCTCACACTTTAAATAATACCATTTTCCAATACCAAAAGCAGCATCAGTGTATGGAGAGGAAGAAATCTCTGCAGCACTCTTTCAGGATCTCCATATGAAAAGACATAATGGTAGGTTTTGGCATCAAACGTTTTATAAAGTGTTTGACTCCACCAGATAACAAAATATTCTACCCTCTCTCATGGAAGTTATTACAACTAGGTGGATGTCTCCACGCTAAGACCGTAAATCATATCAGTTATAAAACTCTTAAAAAATAAAATGCTTCCTACAGAAGGATGGCAAATCATTCTAGAAACTATAATGTACTCCAAAACACTTTTGAAAAGTTACACCTGCTTATAAAACACTAGGTACTCTTGAGTCTTTGACCATAGATATTTTTTCCCCTTTGCCTTAAAAAACATCATTAAGTGTCTTAAAAGAATGCTTTCTCCCAAACTGGCTATGAATGGTGGATGCTACCTTCAGATTGAAGGAAGTGCAGTAGTAAAGGGAAGGGGATGTTGAGGCTGAAAGATAAACTGGGGGGAGCTCATTATTTTAAATATTTAATGGGTATCAGGATGGTTTTCTTATCCATGGACATATGCATTATACATCCCTGAAAAAGGGAAAAGACCTTATGTACTAGACTGTAGTGTGTGTGTGTGTGTGTGTGTGTGTGTGTGTGTGTGTGTGTGTGCGCGCGCGCGCACACACACTGGGCAGGTAGACAGGTAGGTGACGGCTAACCTGACTTGTCAAAGAAAGGAAAATGCCTGGCATTTTCATGGTCCATGTTTGACCCCAGAAGAGAGCATTCGACAGGGAGGCATTTGTCGTTGTTGCTGTTAGGTGCTGTCGAGTTGGTGTCTGACTCATAGTGACCCTATATACACCAAGTGAAATATTGTCAGTGCTTCTCTGCTGTTCATAAGGTTTTCAATGGCTGATTGATTTTGGGGAGTGGGTTGCTGGGTCCTTGGGAGGCATCAGATATAGGAAAAGGGCCCATTGATGATGGTAAATCCAAACCAAAATGATGGCATTTATCAAACACAGGTTGAGCAAAGGAGAGAAAAGAAATCTCCGGGAGGATCCTGTTATTTAAAAGACCACTTCGAACACCGAGGAGTAGAGCGAAGAAGGTAAGGAGAAGCCCAATCCCACAAACAATGCTGAGAGGGAAGGCACCAATTCCTAAAGCGACCGAGATGGAACACTTAGAGAGAGACTAGTGTGATTTGGAACCTAAAGTCTGTATAAAGGTAACTACAGTTAATTATTTTTGTGCACAAATGTTAGAATTAATTATGCAGTTGATCTCACTTTCTAAGGTCAATTATTGTGGATAAGAAAAGGGATATCATTGGTAAAAATACAAGGGAAGTGTGTTCTGGTGAATCAATCACTAAATCCTTTGTGGTGGTGGTGGTGGTGGTGGTGGTGGTGGTGGTGGTTGTTGTTGTTAGGTGCTGTCGAGACGGGTTTGACTCATAGTGACCCTATGTACAACAGAACCAAACACTCCCCAGCAATGTGCCATACCCAGCACTATTGTTAGTGCTTCTCTGCTATAGTTTTCAATGGTTGATTGTTTTGGAAGTGGGCTGCCAAGTCCTTCTCTTATATTTGCGATGGTGTGGATTGAGCCCAGGGCCTCAGAAGGTGGTAGTTAAAGAAAGAAAGCACAGTAGCCTCCCTTTATCTTCAGGCTGACTTCCATGATTTCATTACTATGGCTAGCCAGAGTCTGAAAATACTAAAAGGAAAATTCCAGAAGTGAACAATTCACAAATTTTCCATTCATAACTTTTAAATAAGTTTTAACAATCCATAAATTTAAAGAAGAACCCCAGACATAAACAATTCGTAAGTGCAGGGTTGTTGTTGTTGTTAGGTGCCGTCGAGTCGGTATCCGACTCATAGCGACCCTCATAGGGTTTTCAATGGCTGAGTGCTTCGGGATTGCCTTGGGAGTGGATTGCCAGGCTCTTCTCCCATTTTTGCAGTGCTGGGAATTGAACTCGGGGCCTCAGAGACTGCAGTGCGGTGCTCTACCCACTGAGCTAAATCCCAGCCCAAGTGCAGGGTAGCATGATAAAATCCCAGGCTGTCTTGCTCTTTCCCACCTGAGACAAGAATCTTCCCTCTGCCTGGGGTATCCACACTGTACATGTTACCTGCCCGGTGGCCACTCAGCAGCCACCTGATTATCAGATCCACTACCGTAATGTTGGAATACTTGTGTTCAAGCAACCTTATTTTACCCAATAATGGTCCCAAAATGAAAACATTTATTGCCATATAGTTTTATTATAATTATTGTTAATTTTGTACTTTGCCTAATTTGTAAATTAAATTTCATTCCAAGAGCCACAGCCCACACCTGTAATCCCAGCAACTCGGGAGACTGAAACAGGAGGATCGTGAGTTCAAGGCCAAAGCAGCCTGTGCAACTTAGCAAGACTTTGTCTCAAAATAAAAATCTTAAAAGGGCTGGGAGTGCTGCTCAATGGTAGAGCCCTTGGCCCTATGTTCAATCCCGAGTACTGCAAAAAATTATTATTGGTATATATATAGAGGAAAATACATAGTACCTATAGGGCTCAGAATCATTCACGTTTCACGTACACACTTGGAACATTTCTCCAGAGGACAAGGGAAGACTAGTGTGTCACTACCCATCATGATAGAGGGAAGGCAACAGGCATTCTTCCAACATGTTTACATAGACAGAGAAAATCAAAGGAGTTCATTTCCCAGCTTCTTAATGACATGGATTTTCAATAAGATGTATTTATGTTACCTAAATTGAGAGAGTCTGCAGCTGTAGCCCTGTGGCGTCCAATCCTGTCAGATCTCGGAAGCTAAGCAGGGTCGGGTCTGGTTAGTCCTTGGATGGAAGACCACCTGGGAACACCAGGTGCTGTAGGCTTGGGAGGACCTGGCAACCCACTCCCCCAAAACAATCAGCCATTGAAAGCCCTATGACTAGCAGAGAAGCAGTAACATTCCTGTTTCTGCTGTTGTATGTAGGGTGCTATGAGTTAGACGCCAACTCGATGGCACCTAACAAAAAAAGTAACAAATTGAGAGAGCAGCAGCTACATACCTTACTGGCCCTGAACTCCATCAGGGCAGACCCCATGTCTACATTGGCCTCTCCATATATCCCAGGCCTCGTATAGACTCCCATGTGTCTGTCAGCTTTTGTGCTAGGGGGGCTTGCATGTTGCTGTGAAGATGAAAGCTATGCCACTGGTATTTCTGATACCAGCAGGGCCACCCATGATGGGCAAGTTTCAGCTGAGCTTCCAGACTAAGATAAACTAGGGAGAAGAACCTGGCAGCCCACTCTCAAAACAATTAGTCATTGAAAACTGTATGAATAGCAAAGAAGCACTGTCAAACATAGTGCCAGAAAATGAGTTGCCCAGGCTGGACCGCATTCAAAAAATGCTTGGGGAAGAGCTGCCTCCTCAAAGTAGAGTCGATCTTAATGATGGGAATGGAGTAAAGCCCCTAGGACCTTCTTTTGCTAATATGGCACAACTCAAAGTGAGAAGAAATACAGTGGTTGCAACAATGGGCTCAAAAATATAAAAATCATGTGCATGGCACAGTGTTGGGGAGTGTTTTGTTCTGTTATACATAAGATCTCTATGAGTTGGACCCAACTCCATCGCACCTAACAACAACAACAACAACAACAACAACAACAACTAGCACTCTACTGGAAAAAGTAGCTCCTAAAGAAGACTGTCAAATGAGTGAATGATGAATGACTGAATGAGACTAAAATATAAAGACACTGTCTCTGTTTCTCACCATTCAAAAGCTATGCCTGATTCTCTACTGGCTACATCCTAGGGCACCCTAAAGCTGGCTAAAGAACCCTGAGAATTAAGTTCTTAGAAAAGTTTTGGCCTCATCTTGCAGCTGTCTCTTCTATGTGGCTGCAAAAATGATTTGGACAATAGTACTTGAGGATGGGAGACAGCCAAAACCGCAGGCCCACAGAGTCACAGAACTGTTGGTGTTGTTAGGTGCCTTTGAGTTGAGTCCAACTCATTGCAACCTTATGTATAACAGAATGAAACACTGCCTGATCTGGTGCCATGCACACAATCTTTTTTATGCTTGAGGCCATTGTTGCAGCCACTGTGTCAACCACCTAGTAGAAGGTCTTCCTTTTTTTTCATTGACCCACCACTCTCTCAAACATGATGTGCTTCTCCAGGGATTGGCCCCTTCTGACAACATGCCCAAAATACAGTTAAATAATACCACAGACTCGCCTGCCTTGTTAGAGAAATTGATTCTGGTAAGCCTTGGGTAATCAACACATCTGCATTTCTGCACACCAGCCATGATCCCCAGCTACCAAATCATTTCTTCCTCACTGTTCGAGTCTCTATTGATTCTGTGGTTGAGGAGGAAGCCAAGTGCTATTCAAATACCGAACATTCTACATGGTGGTGTTATTACTAGCCTCACTGTGGTTGCAAACAGCCTTCCTACCTACGCTCATGAGATGCCTCCCCCAAGTCTGGCGGAACATTACGAACTCTCCCGACATATATTTACCTACACATTTGTGGTCCCTTTCCTATGAGCTGATTCATTTTGTTCAGTTAATATACACCTATGTACTGACTCAACGGCACCTAACGACAACATGTACAGAAATACAAGTGTTATTTTCTTATTTGTCCTCTTAATCACTTACAGGAGAATCATTTATGACATATAAAAGAGGCATTCTTAAGCTAAAAAGTCTGAATTAGGAATTCCGATGTTCCTCGTTTACTGAGAAACACAGAGCTGTTCAGATTCAACTGGAAATGAGCGCAAAGATGAACGCCACATCAACACACACGCTAGCTGCCTGCGAACCGGTGACAGGCAGTGGCCGAAGCCATCCAAGCCTCCCTGTGTTTGTCTCCTGAATGCCAAATAATTCTTTGGCCTTTTTTCCTTCTATTTTTTAAAATTACGA